>JAQFZH010000498.1:0-31727 GCA_034695485.1 Entomobrya nivalis | reverse complement strand
CGGTTTCCATATACCTCAGATAATTACAATTATTCTTCGATCCGCGCTAAAGCGCGGATCTCGAATAATTTACAATTAATAAGGACAAAATGTTTTTTTACGCGTATACATTACATTACATTCATCCATCCCAATAATCGACCCTTTTCTTTGCATCGAATTGTTTAGTTGTTGGCTTCAAGGGCTTCTGTATATCGAAAGAGCAGGCAATGCAATGCGACACTGAAAAATCAGGTGAAGATTTATGTACATGAACTGTTTTATTGTCAATTTGGTTATTTAGTGTAAATGTACTTAAGAATTGAATAATTATATGCTAGCAAGTGACAGAAAAAGATATGAATTACATTGATGCAATATTTGTAATCTTGACAAAACAATTTTGCGCATCATCATCTCGTTGACGGAGCTCGTTGGGTTGATTAAGTGAGCCAGTTTGGATCATCCCCCGAGTAAGTTTTTGTGAACTTCATTTACTAAACAGGATAGACAAATGTGTACAAAGTAGCTAGCTATTACATCATTTATCCATCTTTTAAGGTTGATAGGGGGAGAGACTAAGTGACAGGTGACAGTTTGCCTCCTATGTGCATCATAAATTTGCTAGAGTAATGAACTAAAAGAGATATATGCAACAGGTAGTCGTCACACTTATTTATAAAAAACAGTGTATGTCAACACAAAATTATACCTTTGAGGTGCATCCGAATATATATGTGTCCTTAAGCACGTGGAATTCTTTATTAAATTAAATTAAATTATACAAATGTTTTTCAAATTACACCTCGTACCTAATACACCAACAAATATAGTAACACAAATGGAGAGTCGTCAAACAATAAATAACATTCTGTGTAAGGCAGGTAGTTGTTGTCAACTGCTTTATGGGCCTGTTTTAGTCATTTTAGTTCCATATTACAATAATGATGTCCAGGTACTAATGAACCCAGAATTATTGCACCCATTATAGTGATTAAGGGCATGTATATAGCATCATTTAGTATTTAACTTTGAACCATTGATCTCAACTTTTTTAAATTTCAGTATTTTTTTTCATTTTAGCTTTGACCATTCATCAAGTCTTTTCATTCTGTTATCCTTCATTCTATGTCAAGACAGCATGCTATTGAATTAACTACAGTTTTTACAACTTGGTTTGATATGATACTATGAGCGATTACTTGATTACAATAGTGAATTCTACTTTGCAAGATATGAAAGGTAAAGAAAAATGAAATGCATTAAATTGTCTCCCCATTTCGATGAAGTGCAAAAGGTCGCATACATCACAAAACCAAAGGACATTAAATTTTGAATTAATTAATTTGTGTACGTGCCTCTTTTCTGGTGAATTTTCATTTCGTAGCTTCGAGATGATATAAAACGCGAAAGGACACAATGGTGCTGAAATAAATATTAATTACCTATAAATTGAACCAAGATGATATAATATCAATCACATCGTGCAGTGCATAGTCATTGAAAACAAAATATGGTTAGTTAGATTGGTTTACAAAAAAACTTCATCAGTGGCTAGGCTATTAGCTGACCCAATCGTTTAAAAGTAAATAACAAAAGTTAATTCCCACTTCAATCCTAAAAATAATGACAAAAAGGAATATCTGATGAAGGAGAACAAGCGTTTTATCGCGTTTGACTTTGATCAAAGAGCAACTACCATTAACAGCTCAGTTCCTTTGATAACTAAAAGCGACATTCTTTAGGAACAGGTTTGTCGACACTTTGTTATGTGCTACGTGATTTTTATATAATTGTTTCTCAGTTTTATAATAATTGACACGTTTGATTTGGTTTGGTTGGCTGATATCCAAAATCCGGTGAATTAGTTAAGTCGTATCTCCAGAAAATTTCTCGCCATTATAGGAATACAATATTTAGATTCCGGTGGATACTTTTCATAAAAAATGTTTTAGGTGGGCCTTACGCTGTTGGCGTTGTGTTGTCGTGTGGCTTTAAAATGACTTTTAAAGAATATATTTTACATAGATCATCATTTACCGTAGAATAGCTCTAGTTTAAACATTAACGAGTCAAAAACTACAGCAAAAGCTATTATTTTGACGTATGAAGCTGTAGCTGAAATATGATAACAGTGATGATTTGGTGATGATGATGATCGTGATAACATTCATTACTTAATATTGCTGTCATCAAAATGTGCTTTCTAACGACCTTTCACATGTTATGTATATGTTACATTGCAAAATGAAAAAAACGTCGCCCCAAAGCTCGACCCCAAGGGGATGACCTGTTTTTGAATCATCGTATCGACAGACAGACGGACAAAAATTTGAACTATGTAATAACCATCACCTTACACCTCACCTATACTTAACGTCAAGATCTATATATTATACGCATGTCGCATACCTCTATGAATACTGTCACACTGTCCTTATAAACGTGCAAAACTCACCAATTTTTGGTATTTTCAAAAATAAGAACAATAATAATTTTAGCATGGACATTAAAATACTGTATGCACATAATTTATTTGAATCTGAACGCTCCCAACAAAAATATGCAAATTAAAACCACACACTTTTATTTGTTTTCAATAAAAAAAAATCCTTTTCGCGTGCTTGTGTTACATTACCCCAAAAATGGGGCCATTTATTTCGACTGGTCATTGCAAATATTTGAAAAACAACTCGTTGTAGATTTAACTAATGTACAATAAAATTCTATTAAATGTACAAGAAAATGCGTACACGTGCCAAGATTCTACTTAAAGAAAATAAAATTCTCATCGGCAAACTTCAATTATAGGCAATATATTATAATCTGGGCATGTCAAATCATTAGCGATTCCGTTTTTCTTTACATTTTTTTGGTAGAACATACATCAAATACTTTTGTTAAGCATAATTATACAATGAAAATGAACAAGCACGCTACCATCTTCCTTCCCAAAAAAAGTGCAAGCCAACCCAACTCACAAAAGATTATACAGTGGAAGCAAACATCATGTTTGCGTTTTGCTAATTGTCGCACCTGTAGAAAAAAAAACAACCGCGAACTACTAGCTAGGCCCTTAAGCTTAATAAGCCAGAGGAAAAAAAAATATTTGGTACATAAAATATCTACCTGAAAGGTTTGAAAAATCATCTCTTCTCTTGTTTACTTCATTGAAAGCAATCAACACTATGATTTATTGTTTTGAATGAATACAGTGCAGTGGCAGTGTGTTTTTTGCACACTTTTTTTTACAATTTTATGTTTTAAACCTTTTATAGTTATTACCCCATGCAGTCTTGCAGTCTTAATTTTACTTTGTTATTGTTATACTTCTGCATTACATAATTGATAATATTCAATCAGGTTTGACAAGAAGATGAAAGATCCCATTGTTTAAAATTATGTGTGCACACTTTACAGCTCTTTAATGTCCTTGATGTCAAATAGTTGTAAGTTGTAATATTTTTTGTCAATAATGCATGATAAATATTTTGTTTTTGCATTGCCTTGCCACATGAATTCATTAAGTATTTTTTTATGTGACAAGTTGAATATAGAGATGTTATTCTAATTCTAGCAATTATTTTCGGGATTAAGCAAGACAGTTAGTTAAAAAAAACTATAATATATTTGTTTACAAAAATATATCGAGCACTAATAGGGTAACTATTTCCGGAAAGCAGTTTTCTTTGTGCAGAACAACACGAAGTGTCCTCTTTCTTTTCATCATCATGACAAGGATCATGGATAATTGTTTAACCTCTAGTATAAGTAGTTCATGTAATAAAATCTTGCGAAAAGATCGACAAGTCTTTACTTTTTTTTGCTTATAGTACATCGTGAGTGAGTATTACAGGTTTTTAAATGCAATTTACAGATGAAATTCAAATTAACAAAATCTTACATCAAATAGTGGAGATAAAGAAGCAAGGCAATAATATAAACTGAAGTCTATAAAAAAAATCCTACCATCGATCACACAAGCATGCAATACAATTAATGGATTTATGGCTTAGGAATAAATTGGCTTAAAGATTTTTAGCTGCACGACATGACAATTTTCATCAGTGCACAATTCCTTTTTTTTCATTTTTCATGCATGTTTGTATAAGTATTATTATTAGGTTAAACGATTCATTAAAAAATGTGAATGTAATCAAAAGTGCATTTTAGTGCCATTTAAAGAAACAAGTTATTTTGTGCTTAAATATGCAAATAAAATGCACAATAATGCATTAAACAATCAAACATGGTGCGCTTTCAAAGTAAACCAATTATATTTTGAGCTCATTTAGTACTTTTACAAATAAATCATAAATGAGTATTGGCTAAAAAATCATATATTGTTTCATAACGCATTCAAACAATAGCCAGAATATAATTTATTTTGAAAAAACAAATGTTCACGCGACGAATATTAATGAAAATCTGTTAATTTTATTCAACAAGATTATGTAAAAGTGGAATCTTCTTTCTAATATGTAATAATAATAAGAGTATTACCGAACAAGATATGAACATGATGAGAACTATGTATCTTCTTTTCCTTAGACTTATCATTCTAATCATAATCATACAAATGGAAGTCTTAATAACAATTAGCCGTTGTCAGTTTGCCTAAAGCTTTTTTTTTACATATCTCTTCTACAATTTAAGAGTTACTTTTTACTACTACTTAGCCATCGTTTTATTGTACATTTTAAAATAAAAACTATTCGGATTGCTAAAAATGCTCATAAATACAAACTATTTTATTTTTAAGTCTTAAAATATTTTATAAACTTGGCAAGTTTTATGCATTCATGATGATTGTCTTACATTTTACGTCCCACACAAAACAAAAACAAGCTCTATAACGATGATTCTGTCCCATTTCATGTTAAGCAGAGTACTGGGCAAAGGCGAAAGATATATATCTTCAAAATGACCCCATGTCATTTAATCTGTTGCAAGTCAACAAAAAAGAAATATTAAAAAAATACTTTTATTTCTTCACTTTGAACTATCCTCCTAACTAATCTTAAGGAAAAATTCTTGGCTTTCGCTGTGTCTGCCAAGTAATAATAATAATCATTCTTGCTCATCTCCCACCTGAAGCCAAGATATTCCTAGTTTGTTTGTAGACCTCTTATCATGGTTATGTAATCGCACCCTAGAAATTTCTTATATAATCATCCATCTTATTCGTTTTCATAAACCATTACATATTTCATTATTACTGAAAGTGAAGATGCGCACATTAAAATGGCAAGAGTTGAATTACTTGAAATTACTATGCTACTTACCAACTGCGCAAACACAGGAAGATGAGACTTATTTGGAAAACATAACACAAAATAATATATAGGTGGTGTGGTTAATATATTTTTTTTCTCATTTAAAATATTTCTTAAGTCGGGTTGCCCTTTCTTCTGTTTGTGATTGCTACTTTAATAAGATGGATAAAAAGAACAAGCGAAAGCTTATTTGACTTCTTGTGGCATATGGCATGGCATAACCTGTCTTGAGGCACCCTTCAACCTATTTCGTCGCATCAAATTTAATGCTTCTTCTTCCTGATTATATTTTGAAATATGCACGGCATATAAGATAGAACTTCACCTATATAACATTATTATTTTAGTCAATTTTGTATAAAAGCATCGTGTCTACCCAAAATCAATCGTCAGTTTCTTGCACGATTTCAAACAAAACATATAGAACATCAAGTAAAAATAAAATAAAAACATGAACAAGTTTTTGGTAAGTTTGGTGAATGTTCCCAACAATCAAGATATTTTCAGCGTGTTATCATTCTGTCATGTTTTTGTGTTTTTTAACGAACCGGCATACCGGAAATGTAAAACCCAACAAATTTCTCAGTGCGTAGCTAATAATTTTGATATGTTGTTTTTTAAAGTTCTTCGCTACTTTGGCCTTGTCCACCGCCTCTGTTTTAGGTGGAAGCTCGAGCTACGGAGCCCCAGCTCAAGACTTTGGAGCTATTGGAGTACTTAGCGGTGGTGGTGGTGGTGGATACGATGAACCAAATACTGCGGCTGGAGGACAAGTCCACAGACATGTTAGTTTGATAATGACCATTTTAACTTCTATTTTTTACCAATTTATAAAAATTGTTTTTAATTATTTATTTTATTTTAATAGGTATATATTCACGTGGCCCCTGACGAGTAATTAATTATGATTTTTTTTAAATGATTCTTATGATTTTTTTTAAACATCTCTTTAATTTCAGGCCAGTTGACTCTCAGTCACGTGTGATCCGTGTCCCTGGTTAGTGTCAATTAATTTGGTAATTATTTATAGAATAATGTTGAATGCATGTTATAATGCTGGAAATATTTTTGTTAATTTCAAGGCGGTCAAGACAAACACGTCAATATAATCTTTGTTAAAGCACCTTCTTCATCAAGTCAACAGCAGACGGAGGTCATCTTGCCTGAGCAAGACCAACAGAAAACTTTGGTCTATGTGCTTGTCAAAAAGGCAGAAAACTCAAACAATGTCCGTGTCAGTGGTCCTCAGCCCACAAAGCCCCCAAAACCCGAGGTAAGAGGTCAAACTAGAGGTCAATCGTTGCTATTGTTAGAAGATTTAAAACAAAAGGCTAATCTTTTTGTTGTCTTTTTCTCCATAAGGTATACTTCATCAGATACAAGAGCGAACAGCAGTCTTCTGCTGGAGCCGAGCCCGCTTATGGACCACCTGGATATCAACCTTCACAGGCATATGGAGCTCCATAAACTTACCAAAGTCTCTAATGTTGATAATGTCAATATTTTCCTACAACACAGTTCATCCCTCGTACCTGACTAAAAATCATGGCAATCACGGATCCCCCTGGATTGATTTTATGTTTAATATCATGCGTGGCTCACTCAAATGCTCTGCACTGCTTTCCAGTCTTCCCTAAAAACTTTGATATTTTCATTCTAGTCTTTTTACTTTTATTTACACAAAATAATGTTTATCCACGCTGAAATGATTACAATTTCGTTTCGTGGAATGTTATGCGCATTTATCTATGCATTTTTATTTACTTCTTCACAAATAATCTTGTTTCTGTAAACGAAATAAATACACACAAAAATCTACATGCCAAATAGCTTAATTTGCGAATTTCTTGATCTATTGAAAAATAACTATTCATTTTCTAGACGCATGAAGCATTGTACATATTATACCAGTGGAAGAAAAAATATCGCGAGATCGGGGCAAGCTGAGACATGAAATTATGAACGTAACTAAATTAATTTATAGGAAATCTTCAACATATGAAACATTGTTAGTAAAGGTAGCATCAAACTTCCTGTTTCAAGTTTCAACATCATCCGACACCAAAAGTTTATAAATGTACAAATCGTGGTGACGGTGACACAGGGACGCACAATATTGCAAATGGCCTAGTAATTTTTCTTTTTGTTATAGGTGTCATCATGAATCATGCATTTAATTTACTGCAAAACCACCATTTACATTTTACATACATAACTTGTTAATTATTAATGGAAGACTGATTTTATGCAAAAATTTAAACAAAGAAATTGAATGCAGCAGTTAAAACGTAACGAGATGATTGGTGGTGGTATCACCCGTCCCCCGGTGCCCGGCATCTCTCTCTGCTACTTCACATACTACCACTCACCTCACCTCACAAGAAAGACAAGTAAAAAAGCAAGCCACATTTTTCGTCTCCAGCTTTTTTCTTGTGTTGTGTTGTGCAATGTGCACAAAGTGAATGAACGTTGAATGTCGGTATTGAGCATTGATACATGCACGAAAATACAAACATGTAAAAAAAAATATTTTAACCCCAGCAGAATAGAACAGAAGGTTTTGTTTTGTTAGACAGTAATCAAATAATAGGTGCTCGATTTCAATTCTAAGAACTGGTGCGGTGCACGGTGTCTCTTTTGATTAGTTTTTTTGTTACAATTTTTAATGGTTTGAATTTGAGAATGTTGTCTGTGTTGTGTTTTAAACTGATACATATGAAGGAAGTCTGTTGTAGAAATTAGGGGTTTCTGAAAAACAGGTCTAGATTGAAACCGACTTCCTGTAAAAATGGCTGATGTTTCAGACGTTGAGATAATGGTGTCGGACGTTGAATTTAAAGCGCCGCTGTTAACGGTGGAGAATGGTGGGATCAACGGTCATGATGACGTGATTTCAAACGGCGAAGTTAGCGAATTAAAAGCGGCATCAGCATCTCATCATCAAATTGTAAAGATACATGGTACCGGTCAACATAACGGAGAAAATGAAGAGGAAAGGGACAAGGGACCACAGCAAACACTGATGGATGTCGGTAACATTAAAGAGGAAAAAATAAGCGTGTCACTTCCTCGCAAGTCACTTTTAAAGCGTAAACTTGACATCTCTGAGTCAAATGTTGTCAATTCTCCTAAAAGAATTAGGATTGTGGACAATCCGGATATTGTGAACAATTACATTCAGTTTAGCGACGAAAGCGATACTGAGACTTTGGAGGGTGCTGACGATTCTGCTACTGTTACGCAGGTGGGTACTTGGTACTTTCGTTTACTCAAAGCAATCAAATAATTTACATGATGGATGCTATTGTTTTCTGAACGATAATGTGTGCTTATTTTAATGTACTTCAGGTGGTGTCATGTGGTGAAAATTTGACTTGGCTGAATTCTCCTTCATCCCAAATCGACCAATCGAGCATCAATGTTGAATTTGTAAGAGAAACCTTAATTCCAGTTAAACGGTCGTTCTCGGTGGAAATAGATATGAGATTCATTTTGAGCGAAACTTGCACAGCAATCCTAGCCACAAAGGTAATCAGCTAGCAAGGAAATATTAGTAATCGATTACTTTAATGTATTTGATTGATGATGGAATCTGTTTAATCATTTCATGTTCTTTGATTTTGTTTACAAATTCAGTCTAGTATTGCCACTGTTGGGTCATCTAAATTTGATCTTTGGATTGCTCAACATTCAATGTTCAATGATCCTAAATTAAAAGGAGTCTCATACAAGGAAAATTTCCTCAAATTGGCCAACATTGATGCTGTACTGGACTATGATCTCACTTCACCAAACGAGCTTTTTAACAAGACTGCGGATCATCTAGAAGAAAATAATATTTACTTTATTGGTGATATTTGGCAAAATTCAAAAGGATATCGCGAGTAAGCAAACCCGATTTTTTTGTATACTTGATGATAATTTTCACTGAAAGCAATCATGTCATGTATAATTGTGATTTTTGAAGGTATCTTTTATGGAAGACTGGCCAAATGGATAAGGACTTTTCAACCAAAATCCTGACATTGAGAACAAGGGGCCCTTATGCAATAGAGTCTGATATTAGTGACAAAATCGGTATGGTGCAATGCAAATACTCTGAAATAGCTTCTCTACAATTTTTTCTGGTCAATGATCAACAATGCAATGTTTTAATTTCCATTTCTCTATCGTTGTCACACAGGGCTTACGTTTCAGACAAAAAATGAGCCAACAGATAAAACCGACTTGGGTAATCTCTCAGCTGAAAATGTCGAATCTCACGGTCCTTCTTCGGAACCTCTTAGTATTCTTAACATAGAATCCATTAATAATTTCACCAACTTTGTATTGTCTCGCACTGGTGGAAAAGGACTTCATACTTTCATCGCTGATAATGTAAGTTGATTTTTTGTTGTATATTAAGCATTGTCATTTCAAATTTCACTGAGCTTTCAAAGGAATTAAATGATTTAATTACTTTTTTTCTTTAGCCGGAAGTTTCAAACGTTTATGAAAGTTGCAGAGAAATTCGGTTCCATAAGTACTTTTACTGCGAATGCCTTGTAGCGTTACGTTGTCTCCGTGAAGGTAAGTTTGTAATTATGTAATATATTGATTACTATTGTACTATTACTGATTTTAAAATAAATGTATTATTTTGATATTTTAGGGGGACGATTTGTCTGCAAGATATTTGATACGTTCACGCTCTTTACCAATGGACTAATCTTTTTACTATACAAGTGTTTCAAAAGCATTGCGATTCATAAACCGTCGTCCAGTTCCCCCTGTTCTTCAGAGAGGTTTATCATTTGCAAAGGGAAAATCGACAACGCGGATACAAAGTATGTGATCGACTATTTGAACGACTGTTTTGACATGGTCGTTAACAAGCAGGAGCAGCGCAAGATTGTTCGTCGTAGAGTACGAAAGAGGCTACAAGTCGTCAAAATGGAAGTCCAGAAGTTGGTTCCGTTACGGATAATTTTAAGTCACGCCGAGTTTTTCCAGTTTATACGTGAAAGCAACATAAGGTATCGTAATATATTATTCAAGCTCTATGCTGATTTGATTAATATGTACAGTTTGGAGGGCTATGAGTTGAACCATTTACATATATTTTAACTTTTAGGTTAGCGTCAAATTTAGCTGAATCCATCGGTGAGTTGTGTATCTTGATGGAGCGGAAGGATGAAGCACTCTTGAAGGACCTCGAAAGCAGTTTAAACAAAGCTCAGCAATCTAAACTTGCGATGTGGAGTATGCCGAGTGTTAATGAATTCAAAGATCTGGCGGGGGACACGATGAAGGAAATAGAGGCCTTCGTTACGAGACATAGTATCCCTATCGGTAAACATTTGAATTAAAAAGTAGTATTTTTTGGCATTTTTGTCACGCTAGATGTTTATGCAGCCTTTTTGTGCATTTTTTACAGACACTTATTTAGTGCAGGAGATCAAACCAGAGGTTCTCAAGACATTGCCAAACATGAAAGAGTTATTAGCGTTCCCTGTTCAACGATATACCAAAGGCACTATCTTGAAGAACACATGTGGACTGTTTTTCGGTATGTTATGATATTTAAATGAATATCTGGACAATTTTAGTGGTAACAAGTATTATTTACTGTATGTCAATTCTATCATCAACAGGTTGTGGTAGATCAAAGATCTTTTTCCAACGCAATTCGAAATGGTGTCCATTGGACTACTCCAATTTTTCCTTGCCAAAGGGGACGATTGTGTTTGGTGAGTTAGCTGAAGAAATTAGTGGGAGTGGTTCATCACGAAAATTTATTCCGTCGCTTCACCTGTTTGATGCTATTTTTGTGCGTGGCACGTACATAGGATCACTGCCTTTTAAAACACGGTAATGATTATTTGTTTAAAGTCAGCGAATTTGCTTGTTTGTATCGTCTGTTAAATTCAAATGTATTTTTTGTGATTGATAACAGGCTGGCGATCCTTACTAGATTAATCGACAGTGTGAAGACTGATTCTTGCAACACCAATTGCCATATTGTGCAACCTTTAAATTTAAAACAATTAACTACATTTTACGCAAGGTAAGCTAGTCTGATAAAAAGAACTCTTTGGAACAAAAATTATTTGATAATAAATGTGATTTTGTTTGTCTGTTTACAGTACAAACTCAATCGATTTAATGGGGTACAATAGCACAACTCGTTACTATTCAAACGAGAAAGATGGTGTAGGAAATGAAAACTGCGTCCTCGCTAATGGACTTTTATTTTTTAGATGCGTGGAAGATGAATCTCCGTCTGAGTTGTAAGTTGAAACGATTTTTGAAAAATGAGAAATCATTAGTCTGTGGTTATGAAATGGTAATTTTGAAAATGTTATGATATTTTAGCATCAAGAAATCGGAGCAGCATGTTTTGATGTGGGAGAGCAATGAAGAAGCTGTGAAATGCAGTTTGGAGAATATGGAAAAGTGTTTGGATTAGTGATATAAAGCAACTCATTCAAGTGATTCTACAAATTGTGAAGGCTCAATATTTTGTAAAATGAAAGTATCATGATGTTGTTTCACCTAAATTAATTACCTTCTACCTGTGATTTCAGAACATTGTTCAAGTGAACACACATACCTTTATGACCCTTTTATGATTAACTGTTGTTTTAAGGGATGTTTACCAAACCTGATTTAATTAACTGTTTATTAAAAGTGTGTAAAGTCTGATATGTAGCAAAACTATTATGTGCAAATCAAATAAAAGGCTACTTATTGGAAAAGGATAAAAAATTACTAACGTAAGTGCGATTGAATTTTATTTCTAATGCGTATCTGTATATTTGTACAAGTATTTTTGATGGAATAAGTGACACTGAAAGAATTTTTATAGTATTTGTATTTAGTTCAACTTGGAATTTTTATTTTAGTTCGTTTACGATTTAAGTAAGACGTTTCATGGTTATGGAAAACTGAACGTACTCAAATTAAAATGAACAGATCGACGTTCTTGATTAGTTGGTTCATCTGTAGGATTCCTAGAGTTGGCTGCTTGTATGGCTTCCCTATCCCAATCAAAAGCTTCTCTATTAAAATTAGTCGATATATTTAACGTTATACCGTTTCTGCAATTTTCTCCATGCATTTGATAAAAATGTTCCACTAGTTCGACATCACTCCCTTCGATACTCCTACACCATTGTGCAATATGGTCCCAGTCAATACTCAGCGATGAGCAAACAACAAACGATAAATTCATCATTTTTGGCAATTTCATTAGAGATTTCACCACGTCCAAATTAATGTGCTCGTCTTCGTGTCCACCTACTACTGCAATTCTTCCCAGATGGGAAAACTTGAGTGTGTTCAAGTTTACGAGGGTTTCTGCAATCGTTGATATTTCATCACGAGACACCGGCCCGAATAAGTGCAGGTGCTGAAGCTGTTGTGGAATTTTATGTACGTTGATTTTGTGACTGTGACTTATCATAATGCTGAGGGATTGTAACGCAAAGCAATTTTCGAATATCGAGCAATCCCAAACTTGGCCAAAACTGAGTCCTCCAATAGTAAAATTTTCCAGACAAGAAGCATTTCGTGCAATGGTCTGTCTAATATCTTCCCATCGACTTACGTTAACACTCCCAATATCAAGCAATTTTATATTAAATTGTGTATTCAAAATTGGAGCCCATTCCTCACGAAAGTATGGATGCACTACCAATTCTTCAAGTTGGATAGCTGCAACATACTCTAGTCTTCCAAGTGGAGTTGTAGGTTCCTGAAAATGTTCTCTTTCCAAAAATTTCATGAGGATTGGATAGTTTTGCCTTCCAATCTGGAAACGCTGCAAGGAACGTTGATTTTTCCACAGTAGTTGAAGTATACAGTGGGCATTTGATAAATCAGGCGTTTCAGCAAATAATGACTCCAAGGCTAATGTCGGAGGGTTCTGAGCTAAAATACAAATTTCCTTCAAGTTCCCAAATTGAACTCTGTCATGAAGGAGTCGTGTGATGTCTGATATTCCTTCGGCGAAATTAAAGCACTTGATTTCAATTTTCTCTAACAATGGCAATGATACGATGTCTTCACGCCAAAATTTATTGCTCCATTCATCTCCAACTGGTTGGTCGATAACTACGTTGGTGAACGTTAAACATTTGATACCACTACAGTTTCGTAGAAAGTTTGACAGGTTGTAAGTGACGACAATGCTTGTAAATCTTAGATTTTTCACAGTATTTGCAAATGATATTCCCGATTCAAATGGAATCGTCATGCTATGCAGTTCTACATCAAATGCAAAGGGGCAACTGAAAATGAGATCACTTGTGCTGTTCTTGATTCTAATTTTCATTCCAAAATTTTCGTCTACAACTTTCTTCCATCGTTTACATACTGCTCTTGTCTTTTGGCGTTCCTCCAAGCTTAAAAGTGCAAATATTTTGGATGCACACTGCATCAAAGTTTGTCAACTTTAGTTTCAGTTATAAAAACAAATGAATGCAAAGGATGGAATCTTGGATTTGGTCTTACTTCATCTAATAGAGAGTCAAATGCAATTGTAGGGGAATCTGTCTCGTCACCTTCCCCTTCCTCTGCAGTTGTGGTAATCATTATTTAATTTAACAAAGATGTTTTGTAACTAACCTCGAACGCGAATATTCATAATGTTTCTATTTATATGCCAATTATTATTGTGAATTTTGTGAAAAATGAAATAAAATATGACATTTTCCTGTGAAATATTCCTGCAGGATAGAATATTGATTTTTTTAAAAGTTTGATTGACTGATGGTTCTGCTACATAATTGTGCATCTCCTTGGGAAGTTTATAGTCTATTATATACCCTTTTTTAAAGTGTACAAAAGTCCCGTCATGCAGTAATCGTGGTTTTAATATTAGAAATTTACTATACGGTTTATCCAAACTGAACGCATATAATGAAATATGTTATTAAGATTCCAGCCATCTATGGAAAATATTTTCAATATAAGTGTCTTAAATTCTTTAATGATCATGCAAGCTAATTAATTGAATCGATTTAAATTTTATAAATTGCACCTGAGCTGTTGTAGCATAAGTCACTGTAAATAACTGATATCCAGTTATGCCAATTCGGTTCTCAGAAATATCGTGCAAAATCAAAGTTAGTTGATTTTGTGTTAACGTAGACAATAGTTCCTTTTCCATGTGTTGTGAAATCCATGTTTCCAAATGGTAAGACACCTGAAATATACAATAGGCCTTTTTTCTTTTCTAATAATTCTTGTTAGCTTGAAATCAGTGAAATAACTTAATTTTTTACAGTTTCTTTATTTACCTGCTGGTTAATATCAGATGCTAAAATAAAAATGCAAAAGAGATTGGTGTAGTAAACACTAAACTTGAGTCGTACCATGATATCACTGCTAATTAAAAATTTGTCCAGGTTAATGGAATAATAGAACAGAGAGGTTCCAGTATACGCGAGGAAAAGTTGACTAAACACGTCATTAGTCAAGCATCCATAACTTTTCAGCATTGTATAATTTTTATAAACCAGATTCCATTTATCAGCAGAATTTACTCCTTTTAAAAACGCTACAAAAAATTTCATATTTAACCAAAATCCAATGATTCCCACGCAAATTATAAGTTCTTCGTACATTCCATTTATTTGTCTAAAAACGGAACTGAAGCAACCTAATCCTCCAAAGATAACATCTGATGGACCCAATGATACATTATGCATGGTGCTTTTCATGCGTCCATCGCCAACGCATTCATCAACGTCTCGTAAAAATAGTGCGAACTTCATTTTCAACTTCAAACAATGAAACTGAGACAAGGGATCCCAAGTAGATCTGGACGACAAAGTTCCCACTCCAAAAAGAAGTATGCATGATGCCACCGTTGCATGCCAAATGCACAGTACAGTGATAAATACAATAGCTCGGCTTATCTGTCCAGTTGTCATTTAAATGTTATCATTCACCATAATATTCATTAATTCACCCCGATTATGGCTGTTTAATTTTATTACTTACCAATTTGTTACTTTTGGCGATCAATGTTTCACTGCGCACCACATTCTGAGAGTTAATTAGTTTTAGAAATCTCTGCGGAGAATACCACAGAGTAACTGCAATAGAAACATTGAATATGGCATTGTTTACGCTGTAAAATATGCGAATGAATGCAGATGGATTCCAGGTATGCGAACCCCAGATTGTGCGGAGCTCACTGATTCGTTGCAAAAGCGAGCAGATTGTCGCCAAGAAGCATAGTGCTTGCTGAGGAAGCCAAGAGTAAAGGTGATATTCTTCAAACTCATCTTTAACGACTTTAAATGGGGCAAACCCGAACAAGTAGGCAAATTTCAGAAATGTTATCAAGACATTTGCAAGGTTTTCATTAACTGCTTTTGTAGGTGATAATGACTGGTTTTTACACATTTTATTGCATTTAATTGACACAAGATACTTGTATGTAATTTTACAGCCTACACACTAAGATATATTTCATCGAGGCTTACTACTTGCTCTGTGGTGTCCGGAATTGCACGCATATAATAAAGTATGTTATCAACACACTTGTCATCTAAAAATTATATACAGAGTATTTTAAAAGTTTTTTTACCATAATATTTCAAAAATCCAATAAGCATAAAAGCATATTAAAAGAATTTTCCATCTTACATTTGCCACAACAGAATATGTTATTGTAAAAACATTCCATCCTGTTATTCCAATTGTGCTTGTTGAGAGTTCGTTCAAAATAACCGTTAATCGATGAAACGGCACGTTGGACTTTTGCTCATCATCTGCATACTCAGAAAGCCATATTTCGAGATAGCCAACCTAAACGTTTTTTTGTGTCGTAATGTATTAAATTCATCATTCCATTAAGTTTCGTAAACATGTCAGCAATCATACCTGACGACAAATATCTGCTGCCAGTATGTACAGAACCACTGCCCCCAAGTACAAAACTACCAGGCGGATTCGCACAAGAATATCTGTCGTAAGAAGAAATGCGTCCAAGTTGATGGAGTAATAAAATATTGATGTGAACGTGTATGAAAACACCATTGCCCCAAATGCATTGTTTATGAGATCAGATAAATCTTTTAATGACAAGTATTGCTCCTCCAGCATTGGCCATTGTGCAGCCGCTTCAAGAATTCGCTCTTCGTGATGACTGTCATCATCATCTTCATCATCGCCATCGTCTTTAACAAAGTTTGCAAAAGCTGCTGCAGGCAACCACAAAGACAATACTCCAAAGAGAATGAGAAGTTCCCAATAGAATGATGTTATATATTTAAACAATTGTCCGAATCCTGCAACCCCAGCGATGAAATGATCAGCAGATGAGATATCTTTCATAGCATCTAGGTCAGTAGTGTTGCAATTATTGCTTTCGTTTCCAGTAAAAAACTGGTAGCGTGCTTCAAGCACAAGACATTTAAACCAATAAGCCGGACTCCAGTATTTGCTATCCATCAACTCTGACCCCAGCAGTGCACTTACAATCCCCAGAGTAGCGTAGACAGAGCATATTATTCCGGCAAATATGGAGTATGAAATCTTAAAAGAAATTGAAATTATTTTTCAGTCAAACAGTAGTTTTTTAATGATAAGTCGTTTAAGGATAAGCGGTTTTTTACTCTATTAGAGACCAAGTAGGGCAAGGCTTTAGTCGAATCAATGTATTCCACGACATCTACAAATAAATCACTTTTCCTCCACAAGCTCCACCAGGCATTCAATGTCAACCCCAAACTACAAATGGTGTGGAAAATTCGAAAGTACACCACGGGATTCCACTGCTCATCTTTGCTTGGGAAAGCCTTTCTTACATCGGTAAAACGTGTAAACAACGCCGCAATACTTACAACACCGCATGCAATCTTGAAAAAAAGTGTTTTCAAAAGAAAAATTACGTATGTAGTAATAATGGCAATGACCCTTGTTTACGAAATGGCAAGAAAATGTATACTTTATTTCAAAAAGTAATTTTGCAATTATTTTTACCGACTGTATAATCCACTTCCTCGCCACATTAGATCCATTTGATTCCTTCACCACTCGAAAGGGACTTATGCAGAGACAATATGCAAACAAAAAGAAAATCCTTAAAATACTCCCATGGCTTTGTTGAGTTCGATTATCTTGGTCCAACTGCCCATTATGAGATGAAAGCTGAGGATACTCCTTCAGTTTTGGATTGACAACAAATATTAAATCAGAATCTCGAACTGCATTTATTTGAGATTTGGTAAACATTGTTTTTAATCTCTCAGTCAGGAGGTTGTTGAAAAAGGTGGAGAATTTAAGGTTCCATTTCTAGAATGACAGGCTTAAATATTGATATATCAGCAAATACTAGATGTTTATTTGCCTTACTTTGGTTGAAAAGTAAAATGCTAACAATTTTCTAATAAGTAACATTTTTTCTGGTGACGAGCAGCCGATAATTGCTTTTCTGACAGTTGGCTTTTATCGATCACAATCATGGCATGTCCCTAAATATGTATACTTCTTTTTTTGTAATTTATCAGCAATATCGAGGCTTAAAGGTGTTTGAATGTTGTATGTTTGTTGTTAAAAAGTTTATCAAACACGCCGTTTTTAGTTCTCATTATCGATTAATATAAGCAACACCATGTAGGAGTCTCTTAAAAGGAATTGTAATTTTTTTATTGTGCTATATACATACATAGTTGGTTTACTTCAATATTAAAATAGAACGTCATTTTTTTCGATCAATAGAAATTATTTCGGCATTGGATTAGAAGTAGTAACGACGACTTGACGGTTAGACTTAGACGATACATACATACTTATATGGCTTTTACTTGACATTTTAGTCATGCTTTGAGTAATTGGTTGATATTTCATCAAAAAAGAAACTTTTCATAACCATCACATTGTATATCGGTCTTATTCGCAAAAAAAAAGTCTTTTAAGTGACAAAAACCTAAGACGTTTGAAAGTATTAAGTATTTGACAAGTTATTGTAGTAGTTCATAGTAAACACATGCATTATATTGCTTCAACGTTGATTAGATGCATTTTATTATAAAAAGTCAATTGGGGCAACACGAGATTATGCGTAATCCTTTAATCATGTTTAATCATTATAAAGTTGATACATTTTCTACGACATTTTTTGTTCACCTGTTTAACATAATAATTTGATGAAATTACTAAATAAATTTTATGAAACATTGTGATTGCTAGAGTTTCAAGCATGTGTAATATCATGTTGTATATATTTATCTAATCCTTAAATTAATAACCCAGTATTATTGAGGGCAAATCAAACTCAATTTAAGATAATGAAATCTTGTAAGGTCGACATTAATTTGCTCATTGTTGTGTTTCATCAGAGCAAGCATGGGAATTTGTATGCAATATGTGCAGCTATATCGCACGAGCACGTAAGATTTTGCAAGGAAGTCATAAAAAGGGAAAACATTTAATATGTTCCACAAATGAGAACTGTTGGTTGGTTTTTGTATTTCATTCATTTATTGTGTGCATCACTTTACAAATAAACTTTAACAAATGTCAATCATATTACAAAAAACAAAGAAATTGTGTATATCAAAAAGCTCGATATCATTAAAAGTACATTTTAGAACGCTGCGCTGCTACCAAATACTAGAGTGTACACTCAAGTACCATCATTGCGATTATTATAAAAAATCAGTTCTCATTCTTAACTGTTATCGTATGTAACATCTCTACATATTTGCACCACACTTTTTATTGCATCAAGTTTCATTTGACTGTGCGAAAGCTCAGACAGAAACAAAAAAGTGTAATATTTCTAAATGAAGAGTATTTATGAAGGAAACAATACATTTTGAACAATTATCATAATATATTATTAGATAAACGATAGTACATTTTTTACATACATAAACACATTTTCATCAGTTGACTAAAATCTCTGTATTATATCACCCTTGTGAAAAAGTGTAAAGTGCAATGATGGCATAATATGCATTTGGCAAATAACATTATGTTTTATACATAAAAAAATAATTTCTGATTATTCAATAAAACTATCATTATCAGCTATTATGATTGTGGACTCCATGTTCACCATTTCCCTCGTTCTTATTTTTCTTGTTCTTAGGTGGCTTTCGAACTTTTCGAAGCCGACGACCCGGTTTGACGTGAGCTGGATTAACTCGTTTCCTGCTTTTGCTGCTTCCTCGTTTTGCTTCTGTTCTATTTTGTCTTTGAGAACTCAAATAAGTAATGGAACTACTATAACCACTTTCACCACCTAAATTCGTCCTGGTGGGCTCATAAAATATTGGAACAATTTCCTCCCCACTATTGACTTCACCACTAATTTGTTGATCATCATCTCCTGATTCGCTACTACTTTCATCATCACTGTCACTTTCAGATTGACTATATTCAGCAGAGTGATCGCTGGTGTGATTAATAATGTCGCTTGTATTTGATGTACGCTCTATGCGCTGAATATCGCGAAATAAATTATTAAAATGAGATGTTACACTGTCACCAGTGGTTAAATGGGGACTATCATCTGCATAACTACTACTGATGTAAGGTATCACTGGCAGCTGGTGGATTATTGGATTTGGAGATTGTGTGGTTGGAGGGGGTGTGGTCGTTGGTGGAGCCCATGAAACTCGGGGTTGGGGTTTTGGAGTGGTGGTGCTACCAGAGTAGTGAAATAAAGGGCGCAAATGAGGATACACGGGCTCGGCATTTTGTAAATGAAAGTTTGCATTAGCGTTGGCGCTTCCGATTAATAGAGTAAACTGTTGCGACTTTGTTTGATCTAAAGCTGCACGGGTAAGATTGTGTACGTTACCCCAGTTATAAATTAATGGGATGGTATGATGCTGAGCTTGAGTTTGGGGCACATTTTTTATTTGAGGAGTTGCAGAAGTAGTAGTTGTTGACGATGTTGTTGGGGCAGGGGTTGTGGTCGTCGTCGTTGTAGTAGCTGTTTCGGTTTTGGTTTGCTGAGCATTGTGATTATAGTGATATCCAGGGAAAATGGAGTTATTTGCGATATTGTTGTAGTACATGTACGAATCGCCTAACAAGGACTTTATGAAATCCGCAGGGGAAGTAAACACAGGAACGTGTTCCGACCCTGACGCACTGGGCATATAAGTTGGAGCATAATTCATCATAACGAAGTTCCTTGGGGAGCGGGGCTGATTTTTGCCATCGGGATTCTGTACAAGAGAATTGAAGTTAATACCTGAATGATTTTCAGCATTAGGTGCAACTGTATATAAACCTTGTATTGATGATGGAGTCGGTTGTACAGTTCTAGCTTTCGTATGACCCAATCTATAATGCTGAGGGTATGATGCTGACTGCTGCTGATAATTATTGGGATTTAAGTATAAAGAAAGCAAATTTTGAGTTGGTACAGAAGCAAGCGCTGGAGGTGGGTATAAATGATGCAATGAGCTGTAGTAGTTTTGTGAGTATGGGTTAGTATTGGCTTGAGCTTTAACGAATGGCGGAAATGTACTAGTATATTTCAAAGCGTTAAGATGATTGTTGCCGATATATTGATCATTTAGTAAGCTATTCACCCCGATCCCCTGCCCTTGATATTTGCTGTTAGTTGGGTCAGTTATACCATTGTTATAATTAGAGTTAGTGAATGAAGTAGGAGATGAATGTGTAGATTGTAGAGCCAATTGCTGCGAAAGCTGCCTCGCAAGGGCGGTTGTTGCAGGACTGGAGAAACCACTTGGAAAAGTTGGTAAAACAGGAGATGGTGCCGATCTAAGGAATTCAGCGTCAGGATCCAATGGACTGGCAAGCTGCTTAATAGGCGGTGTTGTATTAAGTGGTCGTCTAAACCTCTCGTCCACTTCTTCTGGACTTTTTGAACGGTCGTCATCAGAAGAGGATGGTGTTGGATGACTGGCTCCAGTGTTGGGATCGGTGTATCTCAAGAAAAACACTTGAGGTGGTGCTGGCTTGAGTGGAGCTGGAGTTACCAGCTTTATTGGGGTTCGGGCGCCTCCCGATTCCGAGAGAACATACACTAGCGTCTTTTGTTGAGGACCTGAAGGCACCTCCACCTCCGTCTTTTGAACAGGGCTGTCTGGCGGCTTTATGAATATTACTTTGATATGCTTTTCTGGTTTTTTGCCCACTTTTACAACTTTTGGAGGTAAAACCTCATCTTCTAAATCTTCTGCTGGAACGTGAACGGATATGTGCTTGTAAATTGTGCCTTCTTGTTGCTTTTCGTCAGGATTCGGTTCAGCTGAAGAAACTTCATCTGGAAGAACATCATTTGAATCTTTTCCTGTTGAAAACTCTGGACGCAAAACGGGAACTGGACTGGTTGTAGATACTTCAACTTGAGAGGTAATATGATTGTGATGGAACTCCTGAGATTTTCTTGGTTTATGGCCAAATATAGGTTCTTTTGTCGGCGGACCGAAACTAGGTATAAATCCTCGTTGCACAACGGGGTCCGGAAACGATGGATCAAAAATTGAAGGTGGAGAAGCTAATGGAGAAGCAGATGGACTATGAAAGTCTATAAAATTTGGCCGAGTTGGTAATGCGAATCTCTCTGGAGGCTTTCTTGTGGCTTCTTCCACTTCATCTTCTTCAGAGGGGATTTCCGGTTCTTCTGGAATCGGTGGTCGGTCAGGTAAATCGGGGAAATTTGGTATTATATTTTTCTGAGAGTAATCCAAAGACTTGCCCCTTACTTTTTCTCCGAAAGGAGCATCAATAGCATTTGTCGCTGACACTTGTTGATTTAAAAGTGGAAACCCGTAGGTAATTGGGGCATTCTGAGACGGGTTTTGGATATTTTGATAGCGTTGAGAAGATCTTATGTGGTCATTTTTATTGTAATGTCGTCTAGTCATTATGAATCCCGAGTAATTTTCCACTCCATCCTCTTGTGAACGTTGTTGTTGCTGAGGTGCATTTCTGTTCTCTCCAAACGGACCCAGAAAAGATTGCTTACCTGATGCAGGACTACCAGTTGATAATGAGCGAATATATGATTCCTCTAATTCACGTAAACTAGACGGAACAATCACTCGTCTGTCACTATAATAATTGTGCACATTGTTAACTTGACCTGCAGATGTAGGAGGTGGAGGAGTAAAGTCAGTCAAACCTCCAAAACTTCCACTATTCAGTGAACTATGATAATTATCATTGTCAAGTTTACTATTAAAGGAACCAAAGAAGCTTGGTTGTTGAACTCCAAAGTCTGGACCTTGTTGCCCATCTTCGGTATTAAAACGACCAAAGTCTTCGTAATCCGAGTACCTGGGTTGCTGATATCCCTGGGTATACTGCGTAAAAGCTGGAAGCACCCCAGCAAATAGAAACAGCAACTAGAATAAAAACATTTTAGTGTTTAATATTTATTAAAAATTTGTTCGCTTACAAAAATTTGGCAAAACTTACAATTTTCTTCATTGTGGTTCCTTGCATTCCTTGCAAAATCAAACAATCACTTTACCCATTGTTACTCCCGAAAATCATTTTTTTTATGTGCTACCACCGAGCTAATGGTCATCCATTATTGATGTAAAATTAAACGTGTAAATTGGAGCACGAGAACAACAGTGTAACCGACAGACTACATTAACCCAATGTCCTGCCATAATTTTACACTCGCACTTTTTATATAACCACTACTTTAAGCCTTTGGGAGTTAAAACAGAAAGTTATGTAAGGCGGTATGAGCAAGTGCGGTTATGTACAGCGGATAACCCATTTAAAACATGATATATTGTCATCAATCAACGCATTTCATTCATAGTATTTTGTTGTAAATAGCTATTTACTCTTCATCAATGTGTTAGACTCGGGGCTAAACTTATCATGCACCTATGAATACATAATTAGATTTGCCATTAGGAGGAAAAACTGGTAGTGATCTGATTGACGATGTCAAAAATGTTTTTATTTCACAGTACATTTTTGATTGTACGAAAACGTACAAAGATATCCACGTTATATTGTAAGTCTAAAAATATTGACTTGTGACATGCAACAAATATGCGTGTATTAGCAAAAGTACGCTAAAAGCGGAAAACAAGCTTTTAACAATACAGTCAACATTATGCTATTCTGAGAAAAAATTCTGCATGTGACATAATAATTTGTATACCTATGATTTACTTCGTTGCAATTAGTTCATATTATATTCCTTGTAATGTTGTTTTGGTATGCAATATGCATATTGCAAACAGTGCAATGCTAGTTTTGCTAGTATGCCTGCAAGAAGAGCAGCTCTCTGTCCCTACCTGGTCTTATTGATGTGGGTAGACGAGCTAAAGGTGCATTTTTCTTAAATTAAATTCAAAACTTTACAAGCAAAAATATGTTTAACATTTAAAAAACAATAGAGCACGCGCCATATAGTCATCCTACTCAAACTGATACTTTTATGTTTTTGCTGTCATTTTTTCTTAGCTGCCTGTAGCCACTGCCATCACAGAAAGCTAATCATAATGATTTTATTTGTACACTCATGTACATGTGTACATTTTCATAATAGCAGGCAAGTAAAGTGGTCAAAGGGAGGAGTGTTTGTTAATTTTTAATAGTATTGTCATCAGGAAAGAAACGATTAGTCATTAGCACATATAAACAATAAGCACGTACAATTAATTAGTATGGGAACAATCCTTTTCATTGACGTACGGAATGTCATAATCGGGGCTAATCAATGGCTTGTCAATTTGAAACGTTGAATCTGTATACAATATATACATGCATACATTAATCCAAAAAAATGCAATGTTCAGGTTAACGCAAATCTTAGAATGTATTTTTTGATGCGGTGAAGGTGAACTAAGTCATAACTTTAAAAATCTCATTGCTCACTATTTCCGTTCAATTGTTTGTACCTGAAACTTGCACAAAGATGCGCTTTGGGTTGTTGCGTTGTTGAGTCTCTTGATTTTATAGATATTCGATTTGCAAAAAAATATAGAAAATACAGAATGCAGAATGTAAACTATTTTATAACTACCTTACAAATCTCAAAAATGCATCACTTCGTAGTAAGTAGTAGCCCTGATTTCTGAAAAAGAAGGAAGTTATGACGAAAGACGAAATTGAAAGGCCCTTTGGGAAACATAGTACCCTTTACTTACCCTTTAGAAGGACACCTCCAATCTTTCAAAAAATGATGTGAAAAACGTTCAATTTCACCATATTTTTGTCGTAAGACCAAAAGCACAAATAACCTGATTTCACAAATTTATTTCAGAGGAAATTGTATTTAGATTAAGTATGAGTAATATTGGGAACCTAAAGCACGACAAGTAATTTTGTTTAAAAAACAACAAGACCAAAGTACTATCGGCAATTTTACTAACCTATGACAGATTTATTAACAGTTACAGTCTTGATATTGCTTAAATGCCTCTGGAAGTTTGGGCGTTTGGAGAGTTCTTGCTAGACTATAAGCTAAAAGCTACTTCAGCATTATTACTAACTTTGTAAATACTTCCGCCTTTTTATGCACCTTTCAGAAACGAAAGCGATAACAATGACGTCCTGTTTGGAAATTTAAAGGTGAATCAAATCATTAGTTCAGTGTGATAGAAGAAACCAAAAGTTATTGACCGTATATTCTTAAACTTTAAGTTTTTAGAAATAGACAACTACAGCATAAATATGTTTGACAGGTTGCTGCACATTATAACCATAACTAGAACGTAATATGTAATTCGAAATCCTTTCGACTTTGTCTTCATCGCTCAGAATTTCCAATGTGTCAAATTTTCACTTTATCGTATATTTTGAAAATACGTACAACAAAATACTTGCAATATGCAACTTCTTTAGAATTTAATTTTAGTTTTTAATTCGTATCCGTACATATCTACAGCTAAATTAATGATTCAATGATTGACTATTTAATTCATAATGTGCTGGGGCATTAAGAGATATTTGCGTGGTCAAGTTTGGAACACCATCTTGAGTCGACGAACTATGACATAAAGTAAATTAGTGGAACTTCAAAGTATTTCAGGTCCAACGTAACATCGCTATTATCTATTATTGACCAAAATCTGCCACTAGACTGTTGTTGGTACTTAACTGATAACTATATGCTTTATTTTTCAAAAATAAATTGATGATCATGATGATGTAATGAACATAAGCAAGACCGACAAAGAATGTCTTTGTTTTTGTATACTTCAAAATGTTTATTTTTTTATTTTTGTAGTAGTAGCAAACAATACTTATTTTAACATAATAAATTTCCACTTACAACTTAATATATTATAGAGAGCTTCTGTGAATACACATTTCCTGTCAACTGAACCAAAAACTTATTCATAGCTACTAGTAAAATTCATTGTCAGTTTAATAAGTGCAGTTTAAACAAAAAATCAACAGTGCACTAATGACAATTAAAAGATTTTAACATTCATGTAATACTGTTACAGTGCAATTACTTTGGTATTTTTAAATCTAAACGAACAACAATCGTGAAAATGTCACATTTTAAAGATCAACGGTATTGATATGAAAATGAAAAGTTTTCATCTTAATCACAAATTTGGCATTCTTAAAAGAAGGAATCTAAATTTGATTGTCTCGAATCAGCTTCTTCTTTGGTGATTTCGTTAATTTGACCAGAAGTTGAATAAGCCATCAATGGAGCATAAACATCTAGTCCATAGTCCTTGTGACGTTTTTGTCTGAGGAACGGAAATTGATTGATGTTGAGTGGAGCTGGAACATCTTCTGCATTGGCTTGATCATTTTTCGTGGCAGCAAAATTGCTGTCTTCCAAGTGTAAGCTTTGGAGATCTGGTACTGGGTAGCCTTGATTTTCCCGTCTATCTCCATATCGGATAAAGTATATTTCTGGAGAATGTGGTTTGGACGCAGGTGGGCTGACCACTCGAACATTTCCGCTGTTGTCTTCGGGCTTCTTGGAAAGAATGTACACCAGCGTTTTTGGTTGTTGTTGCGCTTGTACTTCCACGATGGTTTGTGTGGGTGGAGCTTCTGTCGGAGCCTTAACAAATATAATTTGAACATGTTGTTCTGGTTTAACTGGAGGCCTTATAACTCGGACCTTTGGCCTTTGTGGATATGTTTCCTGTGGTGCCGCATGCACAAAGATATGTTTATGCACTAATGGAGCATCGCTGGATGGATAGCCATCTCCTTGCTGAAAATTGTTGTTGATTTCATAGGACGGAGGGGGTGGGTTGGCAGGTTGGTATTGGCTTAACAATGATGTTAAAAACGAACTCTCTGAGGCGTCCGTGGCAGAATCAGCATTATGGCTCTTTGAATCTACTTTTGTACGAGATTCCAAAGTCGTACTTGCCTTTTCCTTTGTTGAACTTGATTTTGAGTGACGGTTTTTGGACTTTTTACGCTTTTCAACTTTGTCACTTTCCTCATTGGATTTTGCATTCGATTGTTCTTGGGAAGATGATGGTGATTTATGCAACAATGGTAAATCGTCCCTTTCTCGAGTGTTTTGAGAAGGTGTCCATTGATTTTGAGGTCTAGGATCTCTTTGATGATTTACACTTGAGCCTGTTCCAAAGAAATTCCTGTTTGGAGGTTGACGCCTAAGGGGATCACGATCACCATTTTCATTGCTGCTTGGTTGGGGTTGACGATAATTGTGATAGCTTTGCTGCTGATTTTCCCTATTTTGGTTGTAATGATATTCTTGGTTTTGTCGTTCAGAGTGTCGTGAATCCCGTTCGTCTGGATTGAAACGTGAGGGTGGTGGGGGAACAGGATGATTTGGTGGTATATCGTAATATATTGACTTTTGGGAATGTTCACCAACATTTTGTTTATTAGAAGCACTGTCACTAGGTCTTCTTGGTGTCAACAAGCTGTTTAATGAAACCACTGCTCGAACCGGAACTACATTTCCAGGCCTATTTCTGCCGTTATTTATCAAGGGGATCGACAACGACTGTGGTTGAAGTTGCTGAGATGGTCGTGGTACTAAAATTTATCAAACCATTTTGGCGAACACAGTACAAATATATTATTTCTCAAAAAAATCTCGAATACACATTTGCATGAATCTTACTTACCTTCATTTCGAATATTTGAAAAGAGTTGTGGAGATGACTGGAAATTAATTTGTTGGTTGTTGATTGGCTGAAACTGTTGGTGTTGTTGCTGCAATATCGCTTGTAAATTATCCGGATAAGAATAACCCACAATTTTGCTTTCTTGGTCCAAGATACTCTGAGCTGCTTCACTGACTAGAACTGGAAGGCCACCAAACAGGCCAGGGGACAGAGGTGTCCCTGTTTCTTGGTTTAAAATTGAATGGGCACTTTGAGTCATTAAAAGTTGTGAATTTGGCAAGCTCGTTAATTGGATGGGCTGGATATTTGGCAGTGTAGCAAGTTGCTGAATTGGCATCTGGAACTGAGCTGTGGTTAACATCACGCATGATGCTACTACAGCCTACAATTTGTATGAAATCATGATTATGTACTGGAATACAACAAATCCTTAAAATTTGCAAAGTTAATTTGCATTTTTACACTTACCACCAGCTCGGAAATCATCTTTATTGAACAGTTTTCACTACAAACCTTACATTTGCATTTATGGAGAGAGGCTAAGAGATCTAGATGAGTTTCAAATAAGTACTGGTAAGATTTTGCGCTGGGTGTCAGCACTAAAAATATGACAGGAAAGGCGTCTGATAGTGCACTACAGGAAGGAAATATGTAGACAGATTGTTGTAGCACATTGATATATATTAATCATCTTGTTTATAACTACCATCGTTAGATCCATGTAAACGTTACGTAGAATGCGTAGTGCGTCCTGCGTAAACATGAATGTCTTGTTTATGACTCTAATCATCCATAACGGTAACGGTACCCATTACACATGAAAAACGTGCAATATATGTAACGCCCTCCTCTGTCGCATACCTTTCATTATTCTAACGAGTTGAAACATTTAATTGATACTATTGGGTGATTGCTTTAAAAACTTAATATATAAACATGTACAATGTATTATGCATAACTATAGTGCAGATATGTTGACCCATATATGCGTAATGAAAGTGCGTGTGTTATTAAATACACATGTATAGTTATGCAATAATTGTGTTCCCTACATTTGTCTTCCTTTATGTTTGATTTTTATTTGTAACGAGCGGAAGAACAAAGAAATTCCAATACTTGTTCCTTCCACTCACTACTTACTTGGCTACTTCTCCACATGATAATAAAAAATCTAATCGATTTATAGATAGTTATTTTTAATAATTGAATAGAATATAAATGGCAAAGGGAACTGCATTCGCATTTTAAATGGCACAAACTAAACAGGCGATGTATCCTATTACCATACGCTGTTAACTAATCACAAATGGTAACAACTGCAACTTCTAGCCAGTCAATTTTGAGTGCAATGAAGAAACCGGAAAATTATGAATATGATGTGATAAAAAATATAAAACAAGAGAATTTATTGTTTAGTAGATTTAACAAAGCTATACTACCTCCAAAGTAATAGTACTTCAGCTAGCTAAAGTAGCAATAGTGATGTCATTAAATAAGTAATTTATTCTTCTAGCGCAGAGTTACGATTTGAATTAGATTGTAAACTGGTTTCGTTTATTTTTATACGTGCAAATATGATATAGTAGCCTATATGTGAATGTGAACCCTGTAATAATCAGTCATCATCACCACCCCTAAATGTGCAGTTGTACATGAATCAATTTATCACGGCACAGCCAAATTGTACACCAGGATGTATTTATTAAACTCATTAAAAAGTCATCGGAATTGATTTCTTTACTTGTTTTCCGTAACTGATCACCGAGTGCACTTAATAGCGTGTTTGTTCTTATCATATATAAGGTCTCATCCATGGATAAAATTTGAAAACAACTTCTGCTATGATAAATTTTCTTTTCGTCGTGTAGCTAAATTTGGTTCTTTGATTCGAACAAAGCTCTAGTAATGTTTTTTTAGAAATTAGAATGCGCATGAATTACACTAGTTTAACGAATCGACATTTCCATTAATATGAATATATCCTACAATTCACACGTGAATATGACAGCATGTTTTTTGGCTTATTATTCATGATTCGCGGCAGTAGATTTGAACAATGATAGGTTTTATCAGTTCAATAGTTAACCTTGGTTTAAATCTTAAAAGAACAGAGTTCCTTTGAGCCGATTGGGGGCTAAATGCTCAGCATTATTTATTCGAAAAGTAAAGCACGGTGGTTTAATAAAAGAAGGTGATAAAAAGCCAGTTTCATTAACAAAATGACAAAAAACGAAGGCGTGATTTGTTGAATGTTATTAGTATCTAACTAAGCGAAAATGCATTTTTAATCCTCAAGTCTGAAGTTGTAAACATAAATCTAATCTAGTACAACTAATTATCTCATGACTGCTGAGACTGACACTCTATTACACTATTAACTGTGAAAACAATATCGTCATAAAACAGAAGTGGATCGTGCTATGCACACGTTTACGCAATCGATGACATATTAAACCAATGAAGAACATGCACCTTGCACCATATGAGTAATTTTTTTTACAATTTTTACAAGATTATTATCACAACTGGTAACATCTTCATTTTGATTGCAACATTTGTTCTGCTCAACAATAACTCACATCATGACAATATTTCCAAAGTTTTTCGATTGCGCTAACTCACTGCTCAAAATTCAGTGCACACATCAAGAAGATGTATAAGTTTGACATTGAATTCATTGATGAAAAACATGTGTCATTAGGTTACAAAAAGTAATTAAACCACGTACATAATGGAAATGGCAGAAGAACTAAATTCATCAACTAACAAGAAAAATACTATTATCGTGCTACTACATTAACAGCACTACACTGCAAAAAATTTAGAGACCCATCATCTCATCATACAATATACAATAAAACTTACATACTTACATGACAATTTGACACACAAAGTAAAAAAAAAACAATTTTGATTAAAAGGGTCATCTAACTGGTGGTAATGCACGCAAGACGTCAATAATCGTGATCTCCATTTATTTTTGTGTTCTTTTAATTTGAGTGCATTTTGCTTAAAAGTTGTAACATTTGCTTATATGATTATTAGTATGGCGGAGACGAGATGAGTTCGACTACATCAAATAAATCTTGCCGAACCTCAGTTAGTGAAAATGATACTTTTATAACAAAAAAGTACCGCAAATGTTTTGAAATGATTTGTATCTTTTTGTGCCACTTCATTTATCCATTTTTTTGTGGAATTTAATAAAAGAACAGATTGTAAAATAATCAAATAGGCCGAGTTGCATCTCCGCGAGAATGAATAAATGAAAGCGAAATGCACATCAATATGCTGCAGGGCCTGCGACCTGTTATGTCATGTCATGTTATGCACACATGTTAAGAGATCTTGATTTAGTTTGTCAATACAATTTATCACTGTACAATAAGTCAGTGAGTAATTACAAAAAACAAAACCTGAAGGAATGAAAGAGAAAGGCTTAATCATTACCACTCACAAGTTTTATAGAATATTATTTATTAAATATGATTGTAAAATTGTTGACATAATTATAACAAAAATAAACCACAAAATCCTCAAGTATTTTATCTACTAACTTTTCATTTCTGTATTTTTATTTCCATTTATGCCATCATTCAGTCGAAATCAATTTAAAGTAAATTTAAAAATGTTAATCAAATTATCATTTCCCTTATTGCTTTTCATGCTATTGATTTTTTACAATTTTGCCCTGTTGACTTTTATAAAAACAAAACCTTCAGGTCTATTTACAAGTTTAATCTTTTAATGAATAAAACATGCATTTTATAGCCATAGTCGATATTGAATAGAGATTTCTCAGGTGCAATATGCAATGAAAATTTTGATTCCGTTTTCTGACAACAAGTGTGAGGGTCGCTAAAGGGTTGTGGATTAAAAGACTTTCTCGTCATGAAATATTACATCTTTGCAGTTTGCAAGGTTTCACTTCTTAAAATTTTCAAGAATTTGAATTACCTTTAAATAAATGTAATCCTCTTTTCGAACGCTTCAAAAATCTCCAAAAGCAAAGAGCATCGTGTAAGTATCTTTATTCGTTATGAAGGTGATTTAATTTCGTGCCTAAAATAAAAGCTTGATTCCATTGAATAATTAATAGTACAAAAATAGTCATCTAGTTTCTATACAAAGTACAATACTGATGTCGTGCACCGTTCAATACACATAATATCCGTTTATTATCGGTCCACCTGTCGATAGATTTTTATCTTTTTGGTTTGGTCCTTTCAAAATATTTCGAATTGAATCATGAAGCTACCTTGCATTGCATCAAGTAGATAATGCAGGTAGCAATCTAGGGAATAGAAATCTAGAAACCTTTATCGCTTTAATCTGAGAAAAGGAAGATGTAAATTAAGATATGATTGTAGACTCAACCAACAAACGGGTAAGTAACCGCAATGGCTTCTGATGTTATACGTTATAGTATAGCCAT
>JAQFZH010000497.1:0-31754 GCA_034695485.1 Entomobrya nivalis | reverse complement strand
TTGACCCTTCACAAATGAAGTCATTCTGCCATATTGCGGCGGTGGAACAATAAGCAACTGTACTAAATGGTACAAGAGTTAACATTGGGAACTGATAAATAAGTAACTGAAGTGGAAGTGACTGGAGTAACCTGGAATATATTTAAGTACAAGTTTCGTGTATTCTGAACCTTAGCCTTCCGCTTACATATAGAAGATAACGCATTGCCGGGGGATGGGGGTATCAAAAAGAGTTTTTTTTTCGTTACGTTCTATATGTATGGCCCCTTATCCTAAATCACAACGCAACACTGATGTCTCCAGTGGCGATTCTCCACCCTTACACTAGATTTACATTCTACTGTTGAATTCATTTGTAGATCCACCGCCGCAATATGGCAGAATGACTTCATTTGTGAAGGGTCAAGTTGCACTGTTCTTTTAAACACTTTTTACTCTTGTTTTTATAAAAAATGTATACATTTTCATGGCATATGAAACATCTACATCATAATATTCCCTAACTTGAACGCTACACGATGTGTGGGATCATGGTACATTATAAAGTTCCAATGATCGTGAGTAGTATAAAAAATAAGATTTCTATTCTGATAGAATTTTTTCAGAATTTTTGGCCACAACAGACTATTAAAAAAATGCGCGCGTGTGAGTTTTCTACAAAATTGTGCAAAAAAGCAACAGTGTTTTACAAAAAAGGGTACAAAAAAGACTTTGAACTTTGTATACTCTTCATCCTTCAGATTTTTTTCTCACGGAACAATTTTTTTCCCGAATATTGGTGGGAGATGAATAAATGTATTTTATGTGGAAAATTACATCTAGAAGTCACCATATTTTCAGTTCTCTTTCCCTTTAGACTTGTTTTTCTGTACCTTTTGATGAAGGTTAACAAGAGAAATTTTGATTTCCACTGAGGCTTAACTATATTATCATAAGCAGAGACAAAGTACAAGGTAAAAAATGAAGTTATACAGGATTCAGGGGAAATGCTTTTGTAAATTTCAAGGATATTAGTATAAAATTCAATAAAATTTAAAATATGTTGGTACAGTACAAGTGTATTTCCATTGGTCAACTATTATTTAAACGGATCACTGGAATATTCCATTGCATCAATTTATTCTGTAGTATTTCCCAACTCCCAATCCACCATTATGCGTTAGTTGGGAAAGTTTTCCGAGTTAATTTTACCAGAAATGTATTATCATCATTAAGTTTAGAACTGTTCGGGTTTAAATTTCAATTTTTGTTGTGACACAAGACCTTGGTCGGAGGAGCGCAACCAAAAGTACAAAGCTTATTTATTGCACAAGTATTTATGTGTGTACCTACATATGCGTATATATTTGTGCATTTACTTCAAAGCACGCCTGTGTTTCTACTACTTGTGCTGCTCCCGTCGTCGTCGTGAAAAAGCTGTAAACTTTTACCATAAATAATTTCGAACTGAGAAATTAATTAACTGGGAGCTTCTGGGAATGACGCTGACCTATTGCTCTGTTTCAACATCAGCTCAGCTCACATGTACATGTATACCTATATACACACATTATTAACTTAGAACCAATATAACTGGATAACCACCCCAAAATTCATATAAATTTTCCCTTTTTTGGTAGTTTTCACTTTTTCCTTCATTTACACCACTACCATAATATACGGTATATACAATACATACCTATGTACATATATGAATATAAATACCCCTCTAACTTTTTTCTTCGTCTCTAAAACAATCTAGTAGACTTTTCCAGAAGAGCCAAGAACAACTACAAAACTCTGTGGTTTTAATAGTTCCCTGTTCGCCTGTTAATAATAAAAACGCACCTCTTCCGTTAAAAAAACAAGGCTTATACTCACAACCAACTATTCTGCATTGTGTGTGGTCTGGGCTGGTTTGGCCAGGCCACCACACACACACGGATGCGATTAGGGTTGGGCATAAACATAAAAAGTGTTCTATAATGCATACGTTTAGGGTTTTCTTTGTTCACCGTACCGTATAATCATTCATAAGTAAAAGCTTACATATTGCATACATATATAGTATGATGACTTGTGAGGAAAAAACAGAGGAGGACATGATATTTCTTTTCTTTGTTGATGTTAACGCGTTCAGATTACTCCTGCCAGGAAAGCGTGTAACCAAAACTGCAAGAAAAAAAATACATAGCCGAAAAAGCTAAAAACCAAACCAGACGGGCAGACACCCCGCAGTGTCCAAGAAAAAATATTCTTCACAACTTCCTTCTTCTCCTTTTCATCATCCATTCTTTTCTTTTCTCTCATACAAAAAGAAACACAACCATACCAAACGACAAGGTTCTTTTATTCTTTCTTAAAGTTTGGTTGTAAGACAAACAGGCAGCAGTAAAAGCAGACAAAAGAAATAAGAAGGAAATGATTTGGAGGTGAACTTTTTTCTTCTTTTTTTGGCTATTGCTTTTTTGCTGTTGATGTGTGGTGCAAAGGCCCCTTGCATCAATATAACTAAAGCTGCAGACCAAAATAGCAGTTAACACAATCAACTATCAAAGAGAATCCTGAAGTCTTTTTATCTTTCCTTTTTTTGTATTTCTCAGCATCTCGTCCAATTTTTTCGGGCGATATGATACGGTACGATACTGACATAATCATCATCATCGTCACACTCACAAGACCATGTTAGTCAGTTGCACAGCAAATATTGCAGTGCATTTCTACCGCCATCACTTCCGCATCTCATGCATGTCGCTTATCTCTGTTTTATTTTCTGTGGAAAATTTTCTCCTTTTGCTCGTTAAACTGCCTTTGCCTTGTCATGGCTTTGCTTGAGGCGTTCATTACTGCATGGCGTCTTTTACTACTGCAATGCCACGCCACATCACCACGAAACTTCTTAATATTTTTAGTCAAAGCAAATAATCCCTTATTCCTCTCTCTTTCTCTCTCTGCATGTGTCTGTTATACAAGTTGCTTGAGTTTTACTTTGATAAAAGAATCCCTTCTATTTCTACTTTTCCTTTATAAGCTGACATTGAAATGTAATGAAATCATTTCCAGATTTATGGCGCACGGTTTTTTTTACCACCCACCCATGCAGCGCAATCCATAATTTTTGGTTTGGTTAACTACCTTGTTTTCTACTATGAAAGCAGCAGTTCTATAGGTTTCTTTTTGGTATACTTTGTTCATTATATTTTGTTTTTAACAAAGTGGATTTCATTAGCTTTACTACGAATAAGGAAAAAATCTTGGTTTTCTTTTTCTTTTTGTACTGTGCTCCCAACAGAGTTGAAAAGGCTTTTCATTCCGGAAAAGTCGTACTTATTTTTCTTATCTTGGGGAACAACAACAAATTGCTTCAAGGAATGACGGTTTTATTAAACGTTCAAACAGAAAAATGCATGCTTGTTTTGTAAATAGTTTGGTTTTCTAGCTGAGTTCCGTTTTGTATTGATGTACAGAGTAGTATTGAAATAGCCCAGCAGTTATTTCCGTTTTGTAGATTGCACACCTTTCCAAGTGATTTCCGGTTACAGTCAATATATATTAAGACGAATGAAACGGAAGTGCATGGAAAATGCAATAAAATGACTTTATTTTCTCTTCTAACATTGTTCGCTTGCTTTTATTTGTCTGTTAACCTGCTTTTGCTTTATTTGTCACCAATAAAAATTACAATTTACTGTTATCTACTTTTATTTAAATGTTACGTTAAATTTTTGAAAGAAATACACACATTTCACATAGCTATAGTTTTAAGTAGGGCGATTATATAGTGTTTGATTTGCATGAGGAAATGTACATATTTCAACATTACATTTTTTGTTTAGGTTTTGTAAACAATTTTGGTATGCGAAGAAAAACCATTAACAATTTTTAAAATAGAGGAGAACATGAAAGTAATCAACAAACCCATTAAAAACCGCAAACAACCATTTTATCAGTAAGCTAAGTTGGTAGAGTATTTTTTGGATGTAAACTTTTTTTTTGTAGTTTTGCATAACAATCCAAAAATATAGATACACCACCACAAAATATTACTGTATTTCCGATACATGTCAAAGAAAAATTGTACAATATCTGTGTGTTATTAGTAGCATTGTAATTTAGTAAAATATGTGAAATCGTCAACATATTATGTGAACATTCATGAAAAAATGCTAAAAGAGATTCTTTTCTGTGTTTATTTTTCGGAAACATTTTTGGAAACGCTTCCTTCATCACCATGTTTGGATTTTGCAGAAGCACAAGCCAAGATTGCTGGTCCAGAGGAGGTGTACGTCAAGACAGGGAGCATGATAAGTCTGATATGTTCGGTGAATATCCACTCTCAGCCTGCGGGCTCCGTGACCTGGTACCATGGCTCAAATATTGTAGACTTCAACAGTCCTCGGGGTGGCATCAGTCTCGAGACTGAGAAGACGGACGCCGGTACCACGAGTAAACTCGTCATTACCAGAGCTAATGCGTCAGACTCGGGAAACTACACTTGTGTACCTTCCAATGCTTATCAAGCCAGTGTGTGGGTCCATGTTCTCAACGGTAAGTAAACAAAACTTTACTATGTATATTTATCCAAGTACCTAACTAAATAACGTTTCTTCGCCAAAGAAAAAAAAATATGACAAAAAACCTAAGTACACGCATCATGGTTCCTATTCAACTAAAATGGAATGAAACGAACCAAAAAGACTAAGTTGGTAGACTCGACGATAATGATGAGATTTGCTTGTGGGGATTTCTGCAGTAGTTAGTCTGCGTGTGTATGCGTGTGTGTTATTGCTCATTTAATGGTTCGGAGGACAAAGCGCCGGGCTTCCTTATTTTCTTCAGAAATAAGATATCATCCATGTCATTATGCTCGTTTTAGAAGCACTACCTACCACATACACACAAGATACACATATTAAGACACGCGTTTATGTCGGTTGAGTCGACGAGCCTGAGTCGTCATCACATCAGTTGCGGAAAGTTAGTCAACAAAGAGACCGGATGATAATAAGAATACTTCTCTGCTACAAGCTACATGTAATCATTATCATCGTCGTCATCATCTTATTCGTTTATTTTGATTGTTAGTTTACCATATCTAAACAGGAGACTATGTATGTCATATCCATAAACTGTCAATAGAATTTTGTGCGTACGTACCCTATGTATATATGCCTTATTATTTGGACAAGTTACTGTTTGAATCTCGTATTTTTTCTTTATCTTTGTTGTCTTTTGACTAGCAGAAAATTTCCTGTGCTTGTGCTTTTCCCCTAATAGACTGTGTGCTGTTAGCCAATTTCTTTCTCTTCTGTGCAGAAAGTATTTTTCGTCTAGACAAATTTTTAGGCAACGGAGAAACTTTTCTTTTTACCAAGTTTGTTTTCTTCTGTGTACCCAAAAACCATTACCACACAAATGTGTAGTATGCGTTTTTGTACACCCGCACAATGGCACAATACAATCAAATGTACTGCCGTACTTTTTCTTTCCTTTAGTATGGCTCACAGAAAATTTTATATCCACGGGTTGAGTATAAGAAGAAAAATCAAGTATTTTTATGTACTTTTTCATTGTGCGTATTTTCTAGAAATTTTGATGAAGACACAACAGAAAATAGAAAAAGCAAGTTATGTGGGAATAATGATGTTAGCATAATGTCCAAAAAACGTATTAGGAGCAATGTAAGTCCACGCGCGTGTATACAGAGTGTGCACAATTGCTCTAGCGGAAGTTAAATGCGTAATGTAATCTGCAGCTGTACTCGTAATCTCATCTCATCGCCATCATGATTTTACCGCTACCCTTTTATATCGTTGTGTTTGTTCTGCAGAGAAAACATGTTTGTACGTATACCGTACACAACTTCTGACCTCTTTTGTTTCACCGGCTGTTACGTTGTTGTTTTTGTTTCCTTTTAGCATAGGAATTGTTGTCATTACACCCAAAAAACACATCTTATTTACAAAATGGCCTTGGTATTTTATACCACCACATACGTAAACATGTGTTGTTGTAGTATTTTTAATGCTTGCGTCATCTTGATGAGAAAAACACTGTAGCGGAAATAGAGTTCCCTTTTTGGTTGTATGTTTGAGTGCATGTAAAAAATTCTGTCATTTGTGCTACCTGTTTTTTGAGTGCAATTTTGCTGAAAAAGTATAAATGACAAAGCTACTTCCATTTCCCTATCAAAACAATTTATACGCTTCTTGCCCCGATAATTATGCAAGTACTCATTGTGTAGTGTAATTCAGATCGTATTACGATTTTTCCATTATTCTAAATTCTAATGCGTATTATTTCTCCCTTTCGTCGATGGTATAAAGGTAACGTAATTAGTGCTGGTGTACAATAATAGTATAATACGAGCTATTATTTACTGTAAAATTAGCCATTCTAAAGTTATTTTGATAACATTTTTTGCAGCAGCAGGTGAAGACAAAGAACAGAGAGCTGCCTTTATAGTTAACTGCAAATAAAACAAGCCAATATATTACGTTTTAGTTTGACATAACATGGCGGGATTGTTGTTTACACATTGTGTACAGTCTTCACAGGTTTGGCCAAATATCTCAACAAAGCACACCGTTTACTTCGGGGTACAACCGTGGCTTGTCATACAATATTGTAAGTAATATGATTCGACTGCTTTAAAAAAAGTACCCAAACCCAAAGCATAAAGTAACAAAGGAATTCCATTGGGAACCAAGTAACTGCGCATTTTCCTTTGTCTATTTTCTTTTGAAAAATTCACTTTCCTCCTGTTTTCGTCATAAAAATCTGACAGTAAAAATAACTTGCTTTTGCAAAAACGCAAAAGAGTGGATTTGCATTTGAAGAGATGTTGAGATTTTTGTATACCTAATGCAAATCGTATAATAATTCAATTCTGAAAAAGAAACAATTACCGTGTACCAGAAAAGGGATTTTAACCAGATATCTCCAGACCCAGAAGGAAATTAAAAATAATACCAAGATAGAAAACTAATGACTGAATGAATGAAATTTGACATATTATGTATTAATTTTCAATTCAAACATATATTCATACATACAAACAAACAGATTTATTAGAAATGGAAACACGCTGTGTTCGATTTGATGGAGAAAATACAGTAAAGATTGAAAATGTGTGCGGAAAACGCTTTATTGCATGATCGGTACGCGAAAGTTATTTAATGCGACAAGTTTAATTTGGAACACAAACCCAACGCAGGAGATTGAATAATAGCATAGTAGTGAATTGATTCTCAATCTCGTGTGGTAGATATTTTTAGAAAAAAAAATGGGCCAGGATATTTATTACCACAAACGCACTTTTACCATCGACTCTGCGTGTTTGAAAGTCAAACGGAAATTTCTTTTTTGTTATACAACGCGCGTTTGAATAAGGAATTACATAATTTTCTGACATAGTTCGGTAGCATGCATAGGAGTGGCAAAAAGAATCGGTGCTTTTGTTCTTATTCTCGCCTTCTTCTTACAAGCAATATTGTCGTTGTTAGCACCTTCAAGTTTATTGAATTTCGTGACAACCTGTTATTCATGGCTTTTTCCTTTTGTGCTCGATACTCACTCACGAATACCAGAAGTTATACGCAGTAGTAGCAGTAGTGGCGTTGTTGAAGTAGCCAAAACAAAAGTGAAAGTGAATCTCTGTCTGTAGCCCAAGAAAAGGGCTACCAATATATAGCATTCAGGCAGTGAATCTGAATTTGGCTTTATTTCACTATACTTTGTAGGCAGGTTCAAAAATATATATTTTTATATTGTTCTACTCTGTTTAGAGTATGTGCACATATCCCTGACTGCTTTTGTTTTTGTTCCGTTCCAAAAATTGTGCAGAGGTAATAGCCATATATTTTGGCAGGTATAAATAGTCCTACAAAAGAAAATCATGCGATGCGATACGATATTGCAGGAACTCTGCTAAAAAGTCTTGATTATTTGCTTTCAAGTTACATAATGCTCGTGTGATAGACAACACACACGCGAAAGAGTAAGAGCCAAGTATGTTACTAGAAATGCTACCCAGAAAAAAAAATTCGATCTACACCATTTTCTCCAAGAAATTTTTTCTAGGCTCATATAAGTAGATTCAATAATATCCCAGCGTTTCTTCGAAAGTTACACTTGTAATTTGATAATCTACACTTTTACTTGTACTTCACGACATCCATCGTCTGGATTTCTCTACGATTTAATCATTTTTTTGGCTCACATTACTCTATACTTGAACTGTTAGTTGAATGAAAACAAGAGTAAGGAGAACCAATACACAAATGTTAGTAGAGTGGAGTTTTGCTTTTAAAAGTGTGTTTATAGGTTGTTCATGTTTGCGTTACAGCTTAAATGGTAAAATTAACAGCTTTCACTTTCACACTCTCTATCTTGTTATCAGTTCAGCTTAATATTTATTTTTTGGGTACAAACAAACAAACTCTTTTAAGTAGTCCAAAAAAAAGTGTTGAGACAGATTGAAAATTATTTTGGTGTGTTGTATGTATATTTTATTTATTTCCTTTAATTTTTGGCAGACAGATGCAATACGGCTTATATTAGTGCACAGGATTTACGGTAAAATAAAGACAACGAGTATCGGGTACCCTTTCTCTCTCTTCTGTCTCATGTCTGGAGTCTGATGACTGTGGTATTCCTGGTGTATATTTTGTAGAGAAGCAACAAATCACAAAGAGATAAAACAGCATCAGAGGACTTTTTCTTCGAACTCACCCTAGTCAGTTCAACACAAAACCAGTCATCCATATTCATAGTGATTTTCACCTTGAAGCAATACTGCATAAAATATAAGGCAACCTTTTCAATTCACTTTCTCCTACTAAATGTTATGTGCAAGGCAACTAAAGTAGTTCACGGATTTCTAGTAGAAACTAACGGTGGAGGTTGGTGTGTGTTGTCCACACATACAAGGAAATATACGCATGAATGCACAAAAACTACACATAGTTTGTTTACCATGTGGTTTTCCAAGTATACTCATAAATAAATGTACTTTGGTAACATAAGTACATACTTGCTTGCTTGTAAGTTACTTTAGTTTATGTATAGCTGTGACACTGCACAACAACGACAATATTTGCATTTTGAGAATCAGAATCACAGGGAAAAGGAACGTAATCTGTTTTCTTCGTTCGCTACCACCACCACCATCCAATACACCATGTCATTTATCAGAAGCAGCAGCAAAATCTAAACGGAAGGAAAAAATATGTTTTGAGAGTACCACAAAGGGCCCTGCATGGTCCCTGTCTCTATTATTTTCTGGACTCTCTGGATATTCCAAACTGGCATCTGAACCATTTAATTTTATGCATTAAAAAGTTGCTAAAACTCAGCAGGCGTCCTGAGTCCTTCTACTTCCATGCTACCTTATTAAATGAAGTATGTGACTGGATCTCGCTCTCTCTTTCCTTTCTCTTAATAATCAAATCGGGGGAAAGGGGAGGTGGAGAAGGGTTGAGGGGGAACTGTAAAAAAATATGGGAGGAAAAGCTGAGAGTGAAAATCCATATGCATGACTTTTCTTTTGCTGTATATTTTAAAGTGAAACAGAAAGGGTTTATGGGTTGATGTTGATAGTTAGATATCAGAATATCACCTGCTTAAAATGTTCCTTTGACCTACATGCATGCATAATACCACATTTTAATTCTCTTTCTCGTTTTCTTTCTTGCTTTGTTGATAAAATGAGAGAAGCTGAAACAAACCTGAAAAAGCTTTATGTGAACTTTATAAACAAACATGTACATAAATATATAAATATGCTCACATAATTGCACAGAATAGTTAAAATAGATGTAATAAATTTTTTAATGCTATTTCATTCCCTTTAAAAAATAATTTGATAACTTGGAAAAGTAAATTGGTTTTCTTTTAAAAGCGCGTAGACGAAAAGGATTTTCATGTACGTTTTTCAGAAGCAGCGTGCCATTTTAATCAGCCCTTCGGAAGGAATTGGCATTTACAATACAATTCAAACTACATTTTACACTACGTCTTGAAAAATAAAAAGTCTTCGCTTAAAGTAGAGTATATAGTGCCCGTCCACAATGAATAAATTTATTTACATAAAAAATAAATGCAAATTTAATATAAAAGCTGAATATTTTTTCTGAAGTTTTTACTACGACCGATTCAGCCTACCCTACTTCAAATTTTTAGTTTTATTGTTTTACAGTTTTTTTAGATTTTATCCTCCAGTCATTTATTTTGAGGCGAAAAAATCCAAAAAAAAACTTAGTTTTGAGGCGATGATGACTTTTATGATATCAGTAATAGCAATAGTAGCATCGTGAAGAAAAAATATATACCTTTATCCCCGTTTTTTGTTTTAGTTGCGATTTCATTGGATTCTTCCTAAAATTGTATTATGTTGGTGAGTGAAGTCGTCGACTCCTCAGTTTTTTTTTGCCATGTTACACTTTGGTCTGTTTTGCGTCTAGTTCCGTAATAATTTTAACTTTGCTAAAAAGAAGCAAAGTGAGTCGAGTGATAGTAGAGAGTAGAGAGAGTACTAGAAAAGCTCGGAATTAGATTAACAAACTTTTTCTTTCCTTCTTTTTTATCCTTGAAATGGGCTTAGTAGTTTTCCTCTTTTCTTGGAAGCTACCACGACCATCTCTCCATTATGTATTGTAAAGTGTGGCAAGGCGGTGATGTGATAACAGTGGAAAAAGTGTAAAACGGAAACTTGTCTTTCTCTTTGAACTGTTACAGGACTTGTCTATTTGTATAATAGACCATCATACAATCCAACTTTAAAATCCAAGTCATAATACATACATGCATACCTATATATTATGTTGTTATACTTATTTTGTATAGTTGTGTATACGCGTATGTATTACACATTATTTTAGTTTAAAATAAGATAACTTTTTTTTCTGAAAAAAGTTTGGAAGTTTTTATTTATTTGAGTGAGAATCTCTTTTATTTGAGTCGGTCGGGCAATGATGATGATTACGATGATAACTGGCTTGGCTTGGGAAAAAATGGTTTACGTAACGTCTAGTCGTGTCTTTGTAAAAACAAACAACTTTTTTTGCGGATGGTTATATCATCTAATAACATTCATTGGCGAAGATAGTTATGGTCTCTGGTGACGTGTCAAAACGAAACCGGAAATTTCAGTATTTTTTTGACTGACTGACTCACTTTAGTCAAGTTAAACTTTGAAAAATTCTTATTGATTTACTGATATATATTTTTCTCTTATGTTTTTTTCTTACAGGCGAACATTCCGCTCCGATGCAGCACGGAGAACATGGCTACGCACCAACTTTCTCCTCATCCATCGTTCTCACTGTCGTGATCCTCTTCATCCACTGTGTAATGACAAGGTGATAAGCAAACTAGTGCTACTATAAATATTATATTCTACTGTCTTTTTTCTATATAAACTAAAAGTACACATACATATAAAAAATTATATTATAAATTCATCTATATTACTATTATTATAAATTTATGCAAAACTTGAGAATATGGTATGTGGTTTTAGCTCTGCATACTAATGATATATTTACATGTCAAAGTTTTTAGAAAAAGTGTTGTGTATTATATCCATGTACAGTACATAAAAACAAACTTTTAGAGAATGCATTTCATACTTATACTGTCATGTGTAAACACACGCGTCTATAAAAAATGCATATATATAAACTCGTCTATATAAGCTGTGTGTGTAAAAGTGTAGAAAATATACTTATGTAAAAATATGTCATCATCAAAATCAACGTTTGTTTATACACGTGGAATGGAATGTTTTTGTATTTCAATAGCATATTTATAAATGCTCCCTGCTGCGTTATGTACATTATATACTGGAGTTAAAATTAGTGTTTATAAATCTATTATATACTGTATAGCCGTACCTTGTAAATATGCATTCATAAAAACTAGGTACATATGTTTGTATACTATTTCGCCCCTTTATACTTACATACACGCTATAGCACAAAAAAATATATACCATTTTATTGATAGCGTGTTAGATTATAGGCTACTTGTTTAAGCTACGCGCAAAAACGGAAGATTCAATCATGTAAGCTCGTCATAAAATCATAGATATGTAGGTAGATAGGTTAAGGGAAGGAAACTGATAAGTTAATAGCTAAGAAAATATAACTTAACGATATGTTGTATTACCACCACTTAATTATATATACATATGTGAGAGAGTATATTGAATGAATGCGTGATTTTTTTGGTTGGTGAACGACTATAATATAGGTAAAAAGTCTACAGTACAGTCAGTTGGTATATTAGAAGGAATAAATGAAAATCACACAAAAATGTCTGCATTGTTACTCCAACACACGCCTCTTCATTATGATTTCTGGTTAATTTAATTCGTTACATGATTCGTGGTAATAAACATGCATTGTACAGCAATACAATTTAAAATGTCATCAATCAATCAATTAAGTATTCTTTTCAATGTGAATATGTGACTCTTGACTCATTTATTAACGAACTACACCGGAAAAAGAAAATGAATCGCTTTCCAGAGACAATTTGTGTTTTTAGATTTTCAAGATATCGTTTTCTTGCAAATTTCGTTGAAGTTCTACTGCCCATTGTAATGTGATCTAACGAGAACACTCACATCAATGTACCTTTATTTATTTCGTCTAAGCAACCACTCAACAAGTCAAGCAGTCACAGTCTTCCAGCATCAAAAACTGCTTTGATGTAAAAGAATTCCAGCTTGAGATGCCAAACTGCGTAGTGCACACTACGCAGTTTGGTATCCCCTTTGCCCCTTCCTTTGATAACTTGATTAAATTCACCTGTGCATAAATGTCACGCAAAACAAATACTAATACAAACAATATGTAATGCATTGTGTAAGTTTTGTATCCTTTCAGAAACTGTCACTACGCCTCTCTGATTTCCATGAGTAGTACAGCTTGATTAGATTTGCGGCCTAAATGAAACGCAATAGTGAGTCAGGTACTCGTGCATTTTCCATACTACAATTTTCATTAAAAAGCTTAATGCATAATAGGAGGACATGCAACCACTTTGTGTTTGTGATGTAAACTTGAATTAGAATTTGAGATTTTTTTTACTAAACTAATCTCCTTTATTTGGAAATGAACAATGGCAGCAAAAAGTTAGCTTTAAAAGTGATTCTCTTATTACGTATGTTATTATTATACAAAAGCTCTTACATAAGAAGACAATGACATTCGGTGTAGCGAAATAAAGAAGGGTTAGGGTTGATATTGCATTTTTTCGAAGAATGGAATGGATGATACACCTGTCGTGTCGTGATACTATAACCGTTTTATTACTAGACATTCTCGTATAGGTTTCAGTTTTGCTATATTTTTTGCTTTGTCTGGTTGATGTCGTGTTACGTGTCGACCGACGGCCGTTGGGGAAAGTTTTAGGAAAGCAATATTATGTCTGCAGACTGCATCATCAAAAAACAGGAAAAAATATACTGTCAGACGGGAAACTGGCATGACGCGCCATATTGTTATGTTATTTTTTCGTATACTACTATCTGTCCAAATACGATGTAATCAAAATTAAAGGGAAAGTAATTCAAGTATGTGTATAAATTTCCTGAATGAAAGTTACACCACAATGTTGACCCAAAAGACAGGTTAGGTTAAATGTTATTTTTTTCTTGATTGCTGGATAATGGAAAGAAAACTTGTTCCTTTTGATTGAAGTTATTATGTACTTTGATATTTTATTGGACAGTAAAGTAAACAAAGTCTCACGGCACGGCACGGGCTGTCTGGCATATATGTACATTATGGTACTGGTGTACATTCGAATAGTGTCTAGCGCATGAATTCAATCAGAGTTGGCTACTAGAAAAAAGGATGTGTCAAATAATACGGAATATTATTTTTGCATTTTTCTCGTGCAAGTGAAAGCTATTCAGCTGTGGGATATTTGAACGTTGGCATTTATAACTTTGAATTCCACCATCTTGAGATATGGTAAAATAAAACAATTTGACGTACAATGTTAGTCCAATAGACGAGATTGTAGTTTTAAAATTTAATTCCGCTTCTTCATTATGCAATTCGATTTGCTTTAGAAATATATTTGACCTTCATAATTTCCCACACATCCGTAAAGCAGCTAACAGTAAAATGAGGAATAAATATGAAGAAGCAACCCATATTTTAACATCTTTCAAATCCAACATAACATTACAGTCAGTTCAGGAAATTTTTGAAGACAACATTACAGTTCCCACATGTTTTCGTTGTGCATGTGCACAACAACAAGGTTAAAGTGTTAATATAATTTTATGTAATCATTTGTATAAGAAGCTCTCTTTTGTCACCTTTGCTGCAAAATAAAAGATGATGATGATCATATTATGTACTATGTACCATACATTTTAAAAAACGTGCAAATGTTATGCCGTCTCACATAATATGCATAATAATAAATAAATAAATTAGGAGAAGGTACACATATATCTTGAGAAGCAAGTGAACAATGAAGAAATTAACGGTTGAAGGTTAGAGGTATGATATTTGTCTGAACAAAATGAGATCACATAACATTTAGAAAAGTATGAATGTCTACTTTTTGCATGTTTAGTACATCTCTTGTACATAGTACATACGCATATCATCACCATACATCATAGCAGCAAATCCTTGTTTTCCACAGGTACAAAATTATCACCCCATTGAAATGTCTTTTTCTTCATAACCATCTTAACTTGGCTTTCACAAAAAAATTCTATAGAACTCATTTTAATGAGAAAAATTATACTATAAACTCGTACCATATTCGGTAGTAGTATGTTGAAATGAACGAAAACATACATTTTAATGAAATACTGAAGAAAGTAGACTTCCAAGAAAAAACAAAGATATTGACAGAATCTTTTCTTACCGCAACCTTGCTTCTTTGCCACAATCTTATTCGACGAATGATGATGATCACAATGTCATTATCCTTGGCTCTAGTGTTATGGCACTACGAGTGATGATGGTGTGTAAGCAACTTCATCATATTCAGCTAAGGATCATCATCATTATTGCAAAACAAAAGTACGCAGCTTTTCTTTGGATAACTGAAAAACGCGGAAAGTATAAAAAAGAAACGAAAGTAAAAGGGTAAATTTATTTTGGCACAGTTTCTTCTCGCGTACCAAACTTTTTCTTCTAGTTTCTTTTATCCAGTCAGTCAGAATATGAAGCAGGTTTAAAAGCTGGTAAAGAAAATGAAGATGTGTACTGAGTACTAATGTTGGTGTAGGGCTTAAACGAGATGGATTATCATTACCTACTTCTCTTCCACCGCCCCAAATATTTTTTGTGCGGAGATCCGCAGTTTGTCTTGTTATTATTATGATTATTTGTAGTGTAACCTTGTACGGGATTTTGCATCCATATTCAGCAAAAATTGAGGATACACAGTTGTCTTATAAATTATACTTTCTCTGTACCGCAAAAATGCACAACGACAGAAATAAGAAGGAATGAAAGAACAAGTCATTTTCTGATGATGACGCTGCGCTGTTGTGTTATTTGTTTTCCGTTCTGTTGAGCTGAGCTTGCCTCAATGTATATTTATGAGTGAAGTGATGTAAAACCGTGAACAAGTGACGAAGAAAAGAATAAAGAATAATCACAACAAAAAAAAATATAAAAAAGTTGTAAATCTGGTGATGGTTGAGAAAAAAACAGACTAAAATTACAAGAAAGGGAAAGGAAAAACAAGGCCACCAGCAACAAAGATAAGATGAGATGTACTCAAAAAAAAATAAGCAGTTGTAGGAAAAATGTAAGATGCGGAGTGATACAAATAATATTTGTTTTGCTGGTTGGCTGGTTAGTTGGGTTTGTTGGTGTGAAAACTTTCTCGGAGAATCTTGTGAATCTTTATAAATACAATAGCCTACACCGATAAAAACATACTTTATTTTGCAAAAAAATTATATGTATATTTTTTGCTCATTTCATCACACAGTGAAGATTTTGAATGGTTTCAGTTTTTGTTGTTCATTTCATTTTCTCCACTTTCATATAAAAGTAGAGAGCAATAAGTTTTGAAACTAAAGAGAGTTTGACGAGAGCACTAGTAAAAGTACACGAGGGGAAGTTAGAAGTGATGATGAAAAAATGCAAAAACTTTTACTCTCTGGGAAAGTAGACACGTTCATAAAAATAGAAAGGTTGTGGAAGCGTGCAAATTCAAATTTTAACAATTTTACATTCATATGCACAAAAACAAGGCATCATCCTTGTTCATCAAAAACACGACAGGTAGATGAACTACTGGAATGAGTGGATTTTTTTGGAATGGAAAGCATATCTTTTTTATTAAGCTATTAACATATTTTTATTCATTTTCTTCCGTGAAATAATAAGAAATATAGTAAAGAAATCTTGTTAGGCTCTCTCGGGAAATTATTATCTAGAGAGACAAAACAGAGTTTTTCGTCTTCTTTACACTTAGCTGAGTTTTGTCACAGAGTCACACACCACAAGAAGATGTACAAATTACATTAACCTTTTCATCTTGAAGAGATTTTATTTATTGAAGGAAGCAGGCGTAGGAGAGACGTTGAGTTGACATGATATAAAACGTATGCGTATAAACGAATTTTTATGTTTGTTGCGAAATGTCGATTAAAACAATGACGTGTGAGAGGCTTGTGTAATAATTCAATTCTCTGTGTTCCCAATTTATTCACAAGTTAGTAATAAAAGTAAGGCGTAAAATATGTGTACACACAACCTTTTATAATGATAGACATTTTCCATGCAAAAAAAAATCAAATTGAGAATAGAGATGAGAGTGAAAATCATAAAAATGCGTATAATTTTTTTACACAAGTTAATTTGAAAAAAGTACAATGCAGTATTTTGTATGTGTCTAAAATGCACAGGTATGTAATGTGTAAAAGTTAGAGATATTAAAGGTATATGATCATGTAGCAACACGTCGTGCGTCCAAACATTCTACAATTTAGACAGTCAATCAATGATCAAGAGAAAATGGTGTATATTATTTACAATACACGTGACAAGATTAGGTATATAGGTACGTACATAATCTATAAAATGTGAAAGTTTGTTATATATTTTTGGAAATGTGTACAAAAATCGACTGCTCTTTCGTATAGCATTTTAATTAATATATGCAAAAAAACTGTGTGAGTCAGGATGACTATTATTAAATGGATGGACGATTGGATATTATTACGCAACTCAGTTACTTATATTCAGGAGAAAATGATAGTAAAGGCAAATGGTGACGTTAATTAAAAAGTAAACTTAATTAGTTAATTATATTTAACCAATTTAATTAAAAGTAAAGAACGTATTTTTAGCATAGCTTTTCTACGTTGTGCTAAATGGCTTGTAACAAACAACGTGTCATGTGTCTCCAGTGTGCGTATATTTCCACATTAAATATTTTTATTAAAAGGGTATGAATGCAATTTATAAGATTCGGTGTAGTAGAATATATAGCAGTGCAGTGACGCGTGAGTGTAATAAGCAATATATGAGCTACAGAAACTGATTAAATAAATTTAAGGTAATTAGTCTAATTATAGACGTTAAATTACACGAAGAAATTAAATGGATTTAAAAAATATTTTACCACAAAACTTGATTCCTTGTGTTTTCTACTAACGTTCCAAAACTTGCTGGATTATCTTAAAAGTGAAGTAAAGATGAACGAATGGATTTTACGTAGCATCATTCCAAGAGAATTAAAATGAATTAACAAAAATTCTCCAGTTCCCAGACGCCCGCGCATCATTTAATTAAGCACAGCTCATACTCATCAAGCTCCTTCATCACCAGAAAAGTATATCAAAATATAACTTGCCAAAAAATGTAACTTTTTGATTAATATCCCAGTGTGCTCATTTACAATGTGTTACGATTAATTATAACACGTGTATGTATAATGTAATAAGTGTGCATGTCGACTCAGCACTGTAGTGTAATTATAAGAAAATGATAATCAGAATTTTTGGTGTAGTTTTTTGCAAACATTTTTAGGTTTTGGTAATTAAGAGTAATTATCTAGAGTATAATGTGTTATTTTGCTGTGCAGTGGATGACCAAAAAATTAAGAATGAAGGTATAAGTTTGTATGTGGAAAATGCATAATTGACTGTCACCTTTTTTAGTACTTAGTTCCATGTAACATATTATATTAAATTGAACATCATTTATGGTTGCAAGACGCCCATGTAGCTTTAAAATGTGAAACAAGTATTGTTCAAATAAAAGTGAATAGCTTCTGTAATTTGTTAAAAAATATGTTCGATAACTTTTAATTATCAGTTTAATATGCAGTCAGAATATATTTTCATTTATTTTAACTACTCAGCAAAATCACTAAATTTGTTTACTAATTAACAGTTAAACCTTTATTGTTATCATGAATGTTTATTAAATTTATGAGTAAATCACTGACGTGTTTTGTGAAATACGATAATGTAATGCAGCAGAAATGTAATATAAACGAATCTACCTACTCTACCATGTAAATATATAAAATATGTTTGTATGTAAAAATATGTATGTGTATATTTAAATTAGCTACTACTATAATTATTGTAAAAGCATAATTTACAAGGTATCAAATATACAAACTAAAATATAATAAATTTTCGGAATTCATGAGTTTATAAAACTGGCATCTCTGTGCGAGTGACGTTAATAATTTTCTTAAAGATTCATATTGTGCATACCATTATTAAGCATCTTATTTACTTCAACATGTTTCTCTAATTATGATGATAAGTTAAGTAACATGAACATTCAAGCTTTTAGGGAAAACACTACCCAGGCCAAGGTTTTCCACGAAATTCCATACGACGAAGAAATTCCAATTTTATCATACACATTTCTTCAGAGAACAGAAATCTCCGTTTTCTTTGGAATATTATTATTTTGGTCTTTTAAATAAGAAACGTGAGACGGACACCATATGTTTTCACCATGCTAAATTTTGAATACCGAGAAAAACCCGTACCCGAATAACAAGCCATTGATAGTCAGAAGAATTGGAGCAAATGTCTTAATTTGGAATGTGGACGGGGAGATCACGAAGTCTATGTATGGCAGATGCGAGGGTTACGTAAGTTGATATCTTCATCATCACATCACCAGCTCAGTAGTAACTTTGTTGTACATTTTTCAGAGATACAGTTTTTATCCAAGAAAACGTCATCATCATATGGCTATGTTTAATCATCTTCTTGAGAGTAGGGAAATAGCCAGTGTGGTGAAGTGAAAGACAGGAAGCAGACGCAGGGCAGAAGGTGAGTTCTCACACTCCAACTAAATTTTCTCTTTGGGTCATGTCTCCATTATCTCATTTTCTCACTGTCCAACTTTCATTTTGCCATTTTCGTCGTATTACAGAGAAGCTTTCACCAGCTATTAAACCATTTCGTCCTAATTTAACCAAAACCTGTTTAAAAAATTATCACTAGACTTTAAATTTTATGAATGTATTTATCGCACTCATATTACCACAGATAGGATTTTACAGGAATCGTATAAAACGTGACGAAAAACCGAGTTCACTTTAACTTCAAACAAACAAGTATGCCTACAGAAAAAACTTGATGTTCGTTTTGCACTAGTCTGGTTTCCTTTTGAAGAGTTCATGGAAATGTTCAAAATTGGGAATTTTTTTTTGTCGAAACCATACTACTTCGAATTTTTTATTCCGATTCCGTAATAGTCACGAGACTTTGTGATGTGTTTAGTTGATAAGCTTATACAAGTAAACTGCGATGAATACACCAAGTTACTATTCTTTCCGGTTTAAAGGAAAATTTCACATTTAACAGATATGATATCTGTGGAGGTTACCATTTAAATGTGAAATTACCTACTTTTCATTGTGCTTTTTTCATGTTGCACTGCACTAGATGATGATGATGATGACGCTGCCTTGTGGAAAGCTTCAATTTTTAAAAGGTTTTCATGTTGGATTGGATTTCTGCTGAATTTCATCGTCTGGCTAAAGCCAAGCCACATGAGAATGTGTTTAAACATTTGAATATTTGCATATCACAAAATAACGTTTTTTTCTTCTTTTCAGCAAGGACGCAGCTAAAAGGGGTAGATTTCCGTTGGTAATGTTTTTACGTTTTATGTATAGCATGTGTGGCATATTACGTATAGCATGCTACCTATGTCTATGTGTATATTTTGGAGTAAAAATGTTTGCAGAGAACTCATCGTTGGAACGTTAGTCTTCAAAGGAAAAATTCTAGGAAAATATTTTACCTAGGTATATAAAAGGGTAGACATGCATTTACAATTTGTTATAATGCATTTCTGTGTGTAAATACCGTTTATTGCATGTATTGTGCCAAAGAAAGTGTTCTTCGTAGTCTAAAAACGTCGAATGAAATGAAGATGTGCAGTTAGAAGGATATGGAGTAAAGTACATACATTTTGATTCCCATTCCAACAGATGAGAAATTTTGTTCATCCATTTATATAAGACATTGCATACAAAATAGCAGCATAATCAACATCCTCTTCGTCTTCATCGTCATCCTCTTCATGATCATGATGATGGTGATCATCAGTAACACAAACTGTAACATCAAGTAGCAAAAGACTAAAAAGAAAATAAATGGTGAATGGTTGAGATGCCTTTTAAAGTACACTTGGCTCGCTAGAGCTTTTCTTCTCATTCAACCAGCTTGAGAGTTTTTTCCCTCTTATTCGCTCTCTCTCTACCTCTTTCCCTTTTGCTCTTCTCTCCTCATCTTTCACTTTTACTTGTGTGTTGAGCAGTTTTTTTCTCCGTTCATCTTTTTTCCCTCTCAATCGTCAACGAAAATCTGTATGATGATGTATGCAAAGACGTCTCCAGAAATGCGATTAAGACCAAGTCCCTCGGGCCTTTCAACAATCCTCCTTCTCACAAATCTCATCTCTTTTCCAAGCAAATAGGCTGAGAAGGAATGTGATATATGTATGTATGTATATACACATATGCATAATATGTTATGTACCTTAACGTTTTGCCTTCTCTTCTAGTTAATATTAAGAACAAGCTGCTCAGCTCTCAAAGTAAAGAAGGATGTTGATGTTGGCTTGGTGGATAGGACAGAAGGAAAGAGTTGCTCTCCCCCACACACATTAGAACACAATCTTACCATCATCTTTTTCCTTAAGACGCGGAAGAATAATAATAAAATGCAAGATGCGAAAAAGCAGAACCATGTACGCCAAAGACGAAGAGATAGTGATTTCGAATCACCATTTTCCCTCATTTCCATTATGAGTGTGTGGCTATGTGGTGTAAAGTGTAACGCTTCAGAATTTCTTTTGTTATTATTATTTTCTACCTTGTGGAACTTTACATTACTACATCATTACTTTACAAAACTGGAAGCAGAGAAAAGAGTGGATGGAACGGATACATCCATTTAGTAAATAGAGAGCAGAGAGAGAGGGGAAAAGAGATCTGGTTTCTCGTCATTATCATTTTCATTTCTCATCACAAACTTTCACATCAAAACATATTTTGTTATTGTCTCCATTCTCCATGTCTTGTGTCATCAACATCAGCGCCATCATCTTTACAATTAATGCATATTTCAATACTGAGTACTGAGTATAATGATGAATCATCTTTTTCCCTAGAATAAAATATTATAAAGTGTGAGTATGTATATATTTTGTAAATAATATTTTTATTTTCACAGTCAAACTTTTTGCACTCATATTAAAAAGTAAAGTTATTACAGTACATAAAAATTAACCAAAATGTAGAAACGAGTTAATACATTATACACAAATACATGTACACTAGAAGAACGATTTACTTGAATTCATCCAATATTTCCCCATCCAATCACGGCAAGTGAGAATTTTTGTATGGAAGACTTGTAGGCTGTCCTGTCACAATCGAAAACACATTAACTGTACATGTATAACATTTTACACTAATTAACAAAATCGCTTATTATATTGCCTACTCATTTTCAGAAAATGCTTAATAATTTGTTAAAACGTGTGCTTGCTCATGACATTTCGTAATTGAAACCAATGTGTAAACTTGTCACATACACAGTTTCATAATAATTTTTCACGTGTCACAGAAGCCAGTAAATACTTCTCTACACCACTAAAAAAATGCAATGCAATTTTCTAAAAGTTAACTCTGAGTTTCAATTTCCATTTTTGTTTATTTTTCTCTTATACCATCATCTATTACAACTCTACACACTATATTTAAAATTGTGTGTTCATAATAGGGTTCATTTGAAAAATGTTGTTTGAAACTTGAAATATTTTGTCTACCACTACACACGACCACGATCTATCCAACTTTTTCTGGAAAAATGTAGTAAGTTACTTAGTATTTAGGTTGTATTGCACTCCACACATTCTGCTACAAGACCAAACTGGTAACGTAACAAACGAATTTTGTTGAGTTTGAGTTTCGAGTCTTGAGTTGTCTCCGACAAAATGATCCAATCAAAACTTTTTCGGGTTCTGATTTATTACTGTTTGCTGGCAACTTACAACTACACACTCCACTACATATTGGTAATCATAATGAATGATGATGATACTATCAACTAACTATAATGTACAACAATACAAATACAAATAGCTAGACATACATATATATACAAAAAAACGATGAACCCGTCCAACGATGAAACATTTTATTGTACAAACTCAATAGTTTGTTTTGCTATTTATACATTCTTGTCCTTTTGTCATGCATGCGTATTTATATAGTTATGTATCTACCTATATAACATATTATAAAACTTACCTTATTTAAGAACATCTATCAATTTAGACCATCAATTCAACTAACAAGTAATTTGGTACATGTACATACAATATGACAATAACAACATAAACTCCACATTCTCCAATACTTTTCAGAGAAAGAGTGTAGCAGCTTTACTCTGAAAGTTTTTCTAAGGAATACCAATCCAAAAGAAGTCCATGCTCTTTATCATCATAACTTATTTTCTCTCTGAAAGAGTTGAGTTGCAAAATGTCTGTGTATGATTTTATTTTATAGAGGAACGTCATTAGCAAATATACTTACATTATTTATACATACACTTAATAAGGTTAGCATACAAATCATATACACAAGTAAACTAAAAAGATTGTATTGGCAAAAATAACAAAAACTTTTCCAGGAAAAGGAAAGCTTTATAAACTCTCGTAATAGTGTTTCGTCATTTTGTTTGTTTATTCTGAAAAAGTATATATACTTGTGTGTGATTTCGCTACAAAAAGTTTACTATCAAAAACAAGCAAAAACACAAGTTATTTCAACAAAGTAAACGAACGATAATTAATTCACCTTATTACTCTATTTATATTTTATCATTATTTATTTTACGGGAATGAATATATGAGTTTTTCTACTGCTGGATGTGGTGGTACGAAGTAATACAAATGATGACAAATGACGGAAGTATTGAAATCGGTGGAGTTTGTCTTGCTAAATTAGTCCACGTCAAAGGGTTGAAGGGTGAATAACAGCACGACAACTTGTCATGTCCTTGTGTACTTGAAGCTGACAATGATGGGAAGGATGTTGGTGACGTCGTGACCCGTGATGCCGAACTGGCGACAGAGACCATCATTGGAATTGCTTCATCACTGCCATCTTCATTCCCAGAATCTAAAAACAAAATAAAATAAGAGAACTCAATTTAGTTTAACTCTTCAGTTTGAATATTATGTTCGCTCTTGAAAACCATAAAAATATCAAAATTCTTGAATTAAATACAAATTAGGAGAAAAGTTTCTACTCTAAAAACCAGCCATTTTCATAGTACCGAAAAATGCAGTGATGGGATAATCTACTTTGAATTTATTTTTACAGCTTGCCATGTGCTGCAGCTGTAATATCCTCTTTCTTCTTTTTCAAATTACCCCCAGATCCTCCAAACGACATAATGAACTTAACTATAACAGCCTCCCCTTTTTCTATTCCGATATGAAGATGATGTTTTTTTGCTTTCTTCTTCCAACCAAACCAACAACAGCTAAATAGACTTCCTTTATTTCATTCCCGACGTAATAATAATAGTAAAATGGTTTGTAGCACAACTGGAAATATGTGCACAACTTGGTATATACCATTTTGGTTTCTTTGAAAATTTCCAGTTTTCATTGGAATACTTGGGATATAGAGAAAAACACAAGTCAAGACATGGTGGCATTGTGTCGTGGACATTTATGATGATCTACATCTCAGATCTGGCCCCCATTACACATTTCAAAAACTCAACAACTTACACCATGACATGCCTTACACCACCTACAAAACTACAAAACTTAATTGTGACTTAACTTGCTACTAAAAGTCATTTTTGTATGTTGCCATTCTGTGTTCCTATTCTGTCCGTCTGCTGTTCAAAATCTTCCTTTTCACCAAAGAAAAAACTTTTTTTAAAGCAGAGAATCCAGAAAACCATTCTACTTTTCTACATAGTAATATAACATCAGTAGAACAAAAAGGTTGAAAAGCCTCTGCACAGTCATTTGTGCCCGTCACCATCATCATCATCATTTTATTGTGAAAGATATACTATCACATTAAGTAAAATTCAGGAAATCCTAAAACCTCCGTCTTTACATATTTCCATACAAGAAAAAACTCAAGTAGAGTACGCTCCAACAGCAGCAGTTGTAAAAGTAACTGTTCCTCATTTCTCCCCCATCTCTTTCTGGTTTTCTCACTTCCTCTTTTGCAGCTACCTACTTTTTATATACTTCTCTCTTCTTTCCCCACTTTGACTTGACTTGAGAGAATACAACTTTTTGACTCCTACTTTTCTCTCTGCATAATCATTATAATAATAATAATACTAACTAATGCTTCCACATTTTAAGATGATACTACTACGGAAAGAAAACCTGGATTTCAGTTAATAAATGAGCAAAAGAGGACAGCGACATTTCCTGTCACTTCCCATTATCCACTAGTCTAAGAAGCAAAAAGCAGTAGTACAGTGAGTAGAGTGTATATACAGCTTTTCCTCCTTTATGGTTTTCTCTCCAAGGAGCAAAAGAACAGGAACAGGCATAAAACAAGAAGTTGCTCACTTGTTTTCAGTAAGAAACACATCAGCTACAGCCCATGTCCATACACACTCATCTTAACAGTAAATGTAACAATAGACAAAAAAAAGTTTTTTTTGAGAATGCTTCCATTTATTTTTCAGGAACACAGGAAAAAAGTGCGTATCTCTTAAGTTTATTATAACGTGTGGGTTGAGATTGAGAAGGAGAACAAGGCACGTGCTTTTTGGTGTAAACAGGAAGACGGTGGACGGTGGTGGTTCCACCAACTTTAGCAATCTTCCAACATAGATAACAGCACAAACCAAAATCTTTACAATTTACAATAGCATCTCTCTTCGTCTTGTTGGTGTGCTTGCATGCCTCCCTTTTGTATCGTAATCGTAACATTGTCATCGCCATCGTCGTCATCATATCATTTTCCTTCTCCTCCTTGACGCATACTTAAACAATATGCGTATCTTTCAACAAGCTGTTTGTACATTGCTCAGCCCACAAAAACTTATATATTTTTAGGAGTGCAATATTCCATTTTTTATGTATCAATGTAACTGACAAGAAATATATGTATGTGGGTGGATGAAAGGAGGAAGCAAATAATGGGGGAAATAGGATGAACATATTATACCATAAATATCTTAATATTTCATAACAAACATTTTTACAGCGGGAGCTTCTTCGCGTCTTTATATTCTTCCCCGAGGACAAACTTGCGTCATCTTATTTATTGCACTTTATAAGTCCCACAGCTGCCATTTTCTAATGGAATCTCTGGATTTTCTTGGGAGGGATGAAGATTACCATGATATCATCACCATCCGTGTACTTATAGCGAATATTCTAAGAAGCGAAATATAGCAGCAGGCAAGGGAAGCGAATCATGACAATGATGATGATAACCAAAGACAGGAAATTTAGTCTACTTTTCTGAAGATGCACAAATGCACTTTCCATTATATCAAAAGAACCATAATCAAAAACGCATTTTCATTTTTGAAGTAACGACAAGAGCTAACGTACCGAAACCAGATTTTAAAGTAGCTTAAGAGAAAAAACTTCACATAAATTATCAATTGTCATAAATTATCAATTGTCATGATAAGGAAAATCCAGTAAGACGACTCTGTCACCAGTGTGTGTTCACTGCACGTGCTATACAATTTCCAAATAAAATCAATACTATACATTTTTCCTTGTCCATCTTTCTCATTCCATTTAAGCTGACCATTGCATTCCCTCGCTTGTCTCTTGTCATTTGATAACAACAAAGCCTGTCAACAGCAGGTGTTAACTTAAAAAGTTAAATGACATGGAAGGACACTACTGCCACCGGTCCAGTCATCAATATCGTCTTCATCACGCTATGCGTCTGGTCTACCCATATTACATTTTTATATTTCCTTTCTTGACCAAAACCCCCTACAAAGTTTTGATAAATACAACAATTGTGATGTAACTGTAACTTTTGCCAGTAAAAGTTACTTTATAGCTTTACTTCACAGTGCACACACAATTTGTGCATCAATCGCCACTTGGAAGAAAGAAAAGAAAAACTTTAGTATGTTCTCCTTCACACATGCACATGGCATGTTACATAATAATAGCTTGTGTTGCATTTGATGACGATGACGACAATGCCTCCTTCTCTTCTTTTTTTTATCAGTGTTACAACATCTCCCCCAAAATATCAAGTAAGAAGGAAGCAGCATCAGCATCTTTCCTTTTTTGGTCTCTCTTCTCCAATTCAATCCCCAATGGAGGAACTTGCTATCAAGTGTTTTGCAATGGAAGGGTCATATATCTTAATTTCAAAACAATAACAATGCGCGTAAAACGATGCGACGACACACTAGTGTACAAGGTATACATATATTCTCAGTTTTATGTTCACGCAAGAAGTTTTTAGGTATTTTCCAGAAGTCTAGACAATTTGTTAAATAATGTATAGGTTCTCTGGTGGTTGTGTGAGTGAACGAAAAGGATAAGCAAAATAAAGTAACAGTCAAGTCAATTTCCTGTCCTGCAGGACTACTGACCATGTTATATGTATTGCTATTGCTGAACTGTTGATCTGTCCACAAATTTTTGTGCTGTTGTGTGTAGAGCCAAAAAACGAAACATTTTTACGATCGCCATTCATTCATGCATGCATGCATGCAAGAAGAGCAAAAGTATTAACAAGGATGTCCTGTAGAATTCATGAACAGTGACAATTTATCAGTCCATTCAGAAAAACACAAAGATAAATAAATACACAATCTAGAAGAAATATACTTGAGGTTTTTCCTTATTCCCTGAAAATTCTTAAATGCACTTTACCAGTACAAAAAGAGAAAGAAAATATGTTGTTTTCTCCATTCTCCCTTAAAACTTTACGGACACGGCGGATAAACAGAGAAAATTAGTGGAGGAGAAATGAGAGGAACGAGAGCTGATTCTTCTTCGGATTCAAATCTTGTTTCATGACAATAAGACGTTGAAATATTCATTCGATTGCATTGTGGCAACATCAGAAAGTAGGAAGCAGCAGTGTGGAGACTTTTTTCAGGGACTCCCTTGAGATAAACGGGGAAAGAAAGGGAAGAGCGTAATAAACGGTACGTGAAATCTTTTCCGGATTTTGCGATTCTTCTTCTCTCAATCTCCATTTCCACGTTCTCTCTCTCTTACACACACATTCGATAGACAAAACGGAAGCACGCATGTAATATGCGTCTGGAGAGAAAAAAAGAAGAAGAGTTGACTGCTAACTACTCGCATTACCACCAATGCAAACCTTAACTTGAATGCTTGAAGAAGAAGCTATATAAAGGAGGATAGATGATAGGGTAAAACTTTTGTGATCCTCGAGAGCGTACCAAAGCAGTTCACTACCGACTTTTAGTGTGTATTGTCTACTTGGAAGTTCAATTCGACTTTGAGATTACCTATTTTATTCATTCATTCGTCCATTCATTCCAAGCTTTTATTCTGGAAAATCTATTATTTTAGATAATATTCCTTTTCTCTCTCACTCTCTCTCAGTCTTCCTTTCAGATTTTCTGGGGAAAATAGACAACACTAGACCAAAGGCCAAATCAAGCGAGTCTTCCTTTTCTTTCCTTTGCCGCCTCTATCGTTCTGAATTTGTAAAAGGATGAAATCGCTCGTGCCATACCATGCCAGAAAGAATTTACTACAGCTTCTTCTTTAGTCATCAGAGAAAAAAGGAGAAAACATATAATAATCGGTCTTTCTACAGACATTACACACAAGTAGACAAGGATGCGATGCGGGCAATACAAGGTTGGTTGGGTTGGATGTGGATTGAATTGTTACTAATTTATAAAGGTTGTCCGTACAAAAGTGAAAAAGCACTTCTAACTCTTGCTATTTTCCCCCATTATTTGTGTCCCTGAACTAGAGAGAAAACTACCAAAAAGTACAGAAGAGAAAACACATGTATGAATTCTCCACAAGTCTTTTTGTGTGTACTTTAGTTGATGATTTTGGTTTTCTCAATATGGCAAAAAGTATAAAGCAGTTTATGTTGGCGGTGGTGGTATAGTGGCACGGAAGGGAAGGCACGAGGCGAAACACAAGGAAAAGCAATGAGTGGTCACAAAGTAATCAAACTACACACGTGCAACAACATAACTATTACTGCTACTAAAAAGCAAAGTAAAAATAATGGAATAACTTGTTGAGAGTTGGGGTAGTAGACATGATAAGATGAAATCGGGCACATGCAGCAATTTTGCTTAAAAAAAGGCATAAAGGGTTTCGTCTCGGTTTTGACGGAGTACTCCACTGTGTATACTCAACAAATGTCCATTATTCTCAATGGACAGAAAAACTAGTCTTTTGTGTGATTTTCTAAACGAAAGGGAAAACAAGAAAGACAAGTATACAGAATGGCGAGACGAGGACAATATGTTTTTGTGGCAAGTTGCAAGATACAGACGGTATAAAGATGCAAGTAGCATGAAATGAAACATGTTTAAAGTTGGAGAAGAAATTGAATGCTTGGAGGCAACGAGAAATCATTTGCTGGCTATACTTTACAGTATACAAACATCAAACTTTCTTTTGGGCATTGTTGCAAGTAAGCAAGTCTGGTTTTAAATGATGCCATTATTTTCTATAAAAAATGATCAACCAAAATGACAGTTGACAATGTAACTTTTTTGTTTTACAGTATTAGTGAAGGCACTTCCTGTAGATAAAGGTGTGCGTCTGGTAGAAAGAGAAATTACAAGTAAGAAAGTATTGTTATATTGCTTGGTTGAAACTTACGGAATGGTAATACCCGGAGGACAACCGAGTCAGGATAAACGGTTATTCCACCACAGGAGTATTTACCCTCGTCCCTCCTGTCAACCCGAACAATGACTAGTTTGGAAATGGTGGCGAAAGGAGATTTCTCTGTGTCGATATTAATCCCACCGCGCGTGTTTGACGTTTTTTGTAATGGGATATCGTTGAGAAACCATGTGATGTTTGGTGAGGGCCCACCATGTGAAACTGTACAAGTTAGATTGGCTGTTTGACCCTGGTGGACTTGAACGTGACTGGGGCCTAGGATCCTTGCCTCGTAACCTGCATTTAAAAATGTAAGGGAAAGAAACAACTTTATAGTATAATAATAAGAGAACTTGCTTTAAAGAAAAGAATTTGTTTGAAATAAAGACAAAGAGTTTTGGTAAAAGTAAACAAAGTTGAAAGGTAAACCACCGACATGATTGCAGTACTATCGTTGTGCAAAAAATAAAGACAGTTGAGAGCTTTCACCGACGAGACAATCTTGAAAATAATAAGTGTTTGTTTAATTGAAGTGGTTTTCCATTTGAATTAATTGAAAATCTTTGAAATTTTCCATGTTTCCTTTTTAAAAAGGTGAAGTTGAGACCGAGGACATCGTCCCATGAAGGGACAAGGTTAAATGAATTGTTTATGTTGTAACCTCATTCATCAAATTCATCAAAGAACTACTTGGCTTGTGGTCTGTTTCAATTTATTTTAAAGTGCAATTGTGAATCATGTCATCAAAGCAAACAAAACACTGCATGCATAGTACTTTTGAATAATTGAAAAGTAAATACATATTATATATTCCCAGCTTTCAAATTAATGTTGAAATTTATTTAAATAAACTTCACTGTAACAGGTTTACCAACTGTTCAATTGTATAAATGAGTATATTATGAAGTTCCTACATACTTATTAACACCATTTTTTCTGACGTCTAAAAGTTTGAATCGCCAACTGGTGTAGTAGATGAAAATCTTTCCAACACTACAAATATCTATGAGTGGGTCGAATATTTTTATCTCGTTGTAATCACACAAATACAGTAACAGTAATAATTCTAGAGAAATAAATATATTTTGGACACAAAATATTCGAAAAGTGCCAAAATATAAAAATATGCAATATCAAGGATTGGCTTACTTTACATTTCCATTTAGAACTATCCTTAAAAAGCTACAATATTAGTTTCGATTTTTTCTTTTTTATTCTAAAGGCTTTAATGTGTCCCCCAATACCTTACTACTAATGTAATAAATGTGTCTGTGAAAATTTGTCACTTAGCATGTCAATTTAATGACTAAACCTAGACAGAAACAAAGACCAAGTTGTTTTATTCCTCTCGAATTTTGCCTCGATACATTGACATGACCTTATATGTGCCTAAGGACAATAAATAGCTGACTTCCCTTTAAATTATGCATTGTCTACCGTTTCATGGTTATTCATGATTTCCCATTTTGCTTGACAACATTGAAACTGAAATTGTCTCATTGTGGGTGTGACATATGACATATTGAGAACTTAATTTAGTGTTCTGTTATTCCTGCAAAAAAATGGAATAAATTTTAATTATTTATTTTGCCACTTTTTATCGATTTTAAAGCCAAAACAAAGTATGCAAATGTATATTGGCACACCTGCGCTTTATCAACTAGGTCAAACGAATTTCATGTATTCTCGTCTGCACCGTTTTCTTTTCACCACCGTTGGTGAAATGTGAAATCTTAAAAATTTATGGGGTTTATCAATATTTACTGTTTACATGGATTCTTCCTGACAGGTCAGATTTTGAGATTTCTTTTGAAATATTCAGTACAAAGGAATATAAAAAACCAGCTATCCAGAAACCATTTTGACTCCAATATCTACATGCTTGCAAAGTTGCAAATTGCTTCGTCACAAGACTTATATAGCAGCGCTATTATATACAAAAATAGTTTTGGTTGTATTTCCTTTTCCTATCTTGTTACTTGTGTACAGCATACAAACGCCGTCTAAATTCTATCTACAAATCTAATATTGGTTCATGATCATTATAAATTACAAAGTGGTGTTTCCACCTTGCAGTTTGTATTTTCCTAAAGCCAAATTCTCGGAAAGCCTGTGGAAAAACCAGGCGACATCATCTTGAGACTATGTTTGCTGAATACATGGATTAACTAATAATGCATGTTGTAACAGGAGAGTTACAAACATTAACTAATGTCCAACGATGACATTAACAAAAGATAGTGAACAGGTGGTATGCCTCTTCACTGATGGTTGAGATAATCTGAATCTCCAAATTCTTTTTACCAGCTTAGGATAGGTTATTGTACCACTACGATCAGCTTGAGTTGTGAGGTTCACTTTGTTGTTGAGGTTCAATTTTAGAAGATGCAAGCTTCCACAATGCTTGGCTTATGTAGGTTC
>JAQFZH010000496.1:0-31768 GCA_034695485.1 Entomobrya nivalis | reverse complement strand
TATACATAATGGCCTATTGTAGAGTCATCGCGAGTATATAACATGACATCAAGGAAAGGTAGGTTGGTTGATTCATCATCATATATTTGTATTTTAGAAGGTATATAAAGACCTCAGCAATAACAAAGAGTTTTTATTTGGTTTCCTGATTAACTTCTTTGTGGATTTTTGATAGTTCAATAAAACATTAATTTGTGAAATATATTACGTTTAGTCATGATAATTTCGTTTCTTGCTTGATGTGTTTAAAGTCGTAAATTTATAACTCATATATTTTAATGTTTTGAAAACATATTGGTAATGTTATTTGATTGTAGGTTATAATCAATTTTGAATTGAAAACAAGGATACAATTTGTTAAATTCGTTTCGTTATGAATTCAGGTTGTAAAAGCTTTTAAGTAAAAACCTCATGATTTTATATTTCAGTGGCATTCTGCCCTTATAAACTGACGTTTCTACTAAACATTGTTTTGTGTTAATTTAGTTCCTAGTTTTACAAACAAAATATTAACTTTCTTGTTGTAACCTGAATGAATTGAAAGATGGTCCTAACATTGCAAGTTTTTATGAACTTTTTCATAACACCTTAGGTTTAGAAACAGCACAATTAACGATTGGCCTTTTTGAGACACAACATATTACTAAACTGTCACGAAACCTAAAAATATTTAAAATTTGACAGAGAGTAATTGCAACTTGATAGTAAAAGTATAGAAACTAACTGTTAGGCTGATAGACTGAAGCCTATTTTAGGATAATGAAATCAATAAATTCCTAGTTAATCACATATTTTAAATTTAAAAAAATGCACAACGACAAGATTGAGTTTAGTGAATATTTTGGTGTTATAAATATTATTTTTATTACAAATCAAGCAAATTTTTAACTTTGAACAATAAACAAACAAAATCAAATAAAGTATGATTAATAAAACGTGAACATTCAGTTTCGAGGGCTCTGAAACCAAAATGAAAATTACAACTTTGTCATTTCATTCAACTTGGCAATTTCCTGAACTAACAACGCATGAAGAGCTACCAATTTACCAAGATAATTATTTTGTAGCGTATTCGAATACAAAAGAGGGTCACAAAATAGAGAAAATAACACCAAACTTAGTAAAATTCCAGAAACATAACAAAACTTCTTTTGCATTCTAACTTTCCATAAACGTTTTCGGAAAACCTTGACCAAACTCATACCAAAAACAAAGCCACCCACCGCACCACCAATATTAGCAGCATGACTTATATCGTTATCCAGAACTTCATCAAACAGAGATTCATAAGTTGGTCCCAAAATAGTTACCAAAAGTGGATACCAAACCGGTGCGGTAAATAGTGCAAGCAATATATAAAGTAGATAAGAAGTTCGAGCGGTGGCGGCGGATGTTTCCTTCCAATTCTGTAACGAAATCATCAAAGCTTATAAACATTTGTGCAAAAAATCATTAAATATATTCGTTTGAATTTTTTTACATACCAAAATGATAGTTGCGAGATATGCAGCATACAAAGCCATCACAGCACCGGACGCCCCACATCCGTTGAGTCCAGAACCTCCGAAAAAGTCGACCATATCAGACACCAGCGCTCCACCAAAGAACACTAAAAGCACAGGTTTCCATCCGTTAATAATTTCTAAGCAGCAGCCTACCAACATTTGTTCATAAAGTATGTTCCAGAGATGGTCTTCACTGAAAAACGTAATATCAAAATAATCTTGTTTAGTTTTAGTCTAAAGTCAATTGATATTTAAAACTGTAGGTAAGATTAACAATTGTATATACGCACTTGTTATGAATAAAAATATAAGAAATTTGTCTCCAAATTTGCTGACGTTTGAGATGATTCGCTTCAAAGTCATTTTCGGAAAGCCAGCCGTTGTAGGCATACATGGTTCCTAAATGGAAACAGGTCCACTGTAAAAAAAGAAAATATATTACATATTTTTAGAACTTGCAATTTTTTAATTACCTTTAAATTATAACATTATGAAACATATATTTAAAATGGTCCTACTTGTAATATTGATATGAGCACTGTAAAAATCGGCCAGTGAAATTTAACGGAAATCACACAACCGCCGGCGTAATACCCATTTGGAGACAGTGTAAAACCGGTATAAAACCGACCAAGCCAAGTTAGCTATAAAAAACATTTGATCATTTTAAAACCTTGTATCAATTATAATCGTTACTTAGGTTAGTAGATGTTTTCTTTGGGAAACTTACGATTCCCGACATCGTGAAATAATTGGTATTTTAATTTGGCCTACAAATGCAAATACTACGTTAAATTTTGGTGATGTTATACGAAACACTTTACACAAACCACAGATATATGATGACACTGGGACGTAAACTGGTAGAATGAGCCTTTGAAATATTCGTTTCACATGCGTGAAAACACTATTTCAGTAGATATATAATAAGCTACTTTAGTTATGCTGTAAACCCAAGTATGGCTCTTATATTAGACATAAAGGCATTACAAGTCTTGGCTAAAGAAACAATGAGTGAAAAAAGCCAACTTAGCATATGATATGCAACAAGTGACTCATGAACGGAGACTTGAGACAGTATTTTGGTGTTTGGGCCAAAGCCAAAACTTCAGTATTTTGTATGCATACCTTGTTTACCCTAAAATCAGATTAAGATATGCTGATTTATTGATAACTAGCCTGAAAGATGGTTGTATGTGTGCTGCTGATATATGACGTAGGGTTCAATGTGACACAGGGTGAGTCACAATTCGACTCGTTAATACGGTTTAGTTCAAATACAAGTCAGCATGGGATAAAAAGAACAGTTGTCTGTATTTAATTTATTGTTATGATTTATGTCAGTCCCCTAAATCCTCACTTTACTATATGCATACATGTATGTACGTAAATATAACTCTACTTAACTTCATATGGATCATTAACAATTTCGTTAAAAAATAACATTATTTTAAAAGGAAAATTATGTATTCTAGGGTATAAAATGAGTCGCATGTTTCAAGGTAGAAATCAAGAGATTAAACTTAAGGGGAAGTCAGCAAAATCATTTTATTTTAGTCATTTGATTATATCGAATTATTGATTAAAGTGTGTCATAATTTGTAAAAGTTCGTATTTTCGTGTACCTTACCTTTTTGTTAAACTGAATAAGTGTATTGCAAAACATGGTTATACAAATGAATTTGTGAACTTTAGTAACTGTAGTGCAATATATTTTGACTGTGGGATACAATTTACATAAATAAGTTTTAAGCACAAATTAAAAAGGATTTACATTTCAAGGGATTTTTCTCAAATATTATAATATTCATTAATGCATTTTTAAATTTCGACCAATTTAAAAACCATTTTTTTGCAACAACTGCAAACTAAATTTAAGACATTAAACCCATTTTTAAAAGTTACATGTATGAATATTTATATAACTTTATATTTATTAAGCACTTTTCACTACTCTAAAGTTCAGTTTAAGCTCTTAAATAATTGTTGAGGAGTAAACAGCGATAGTGCAAATGAGAACCGTTAAACCTAACGTGAGTGCCACTACTATCATTTTTATTTTGCTGGGTTGTTCCTTAAAGGTAAGCAGCACAAGCAAGCCCACACCAAATCCACCAACAGCTCCGCCAAAATGTGCAGAGTTTCCAGTCTTCACTTCAAATATTCCTTTATCAGTAGTCCTTAGTGTAGATTGAAAGTTAGATGGTTGAAATAATGAGATACACGAAAACCACAATGTGATGACTGCACGGAACTGAACTGGATTAAATTTATCCCAGTTCTAAATATAAAGAACAGAGAAAAAGAAGGAATTATTATAATATTGAGTATCAGAAATGATCACATTCTTGATTAAAATTAATAACAAATAGACATACCAGAATGGTGGATGCAATACTACCCAAAATCAAACCTGTGCTGGCACCTGATGCACCGCACATTAATGCAACCGGTCGAGTTTCAATAATGAAAAAAATCAAAGAGGAAAAAAACTCGGAGGTGAAGTACAACACAAAAATGCGTTTCCATCCATGAATAATCTCCAATCCGCAGCCAAACCATAGTTATAATCCAACATTGGACCAAAGATGGCCACTTCTGTAAACAATTACACTAATGATTTGATATTCTAATTGGTTTATAAACAAATTTGTTTAAAAAATCTCACGAAGAGTGTATGAAGCAAGGCGTGAGAAATCTCCATAACTGATAGAAATTTTCAGATGTGGGTACGAAATATTCGTCAATCCACACAGAAAGTGCACATGGTCCCTAGAGGTAGAAAATCACCACCTTTGTAAATTTTATGTATAGAGTAATTGTTTAGTTAATAAGTTTTGTAATTTAATCTGGTCTCTAGTAAAAAAAATCAACATCGATTTTCATTCTTACTTGAACCAAGGAAATAAAAACTGAGAAAACTGGCCATTTAATTGGAACGTAAATCAATTTTATAAAGTCGACTTTCTCTTCAACGTAACTATTTTAGACTTTTTGGGTAAAATAATTATGGTATGGTTCTTCTGAAGTTTCACTCAAATCTTGGGACTCTTTATTCAAAGCAGTTTCCTGCTCCGTTTTTTCTTTTAAGCTATTAAACTTCTTGTGTGAAATCCAATTGAAACCGGTGAAAATTTGACAAATAATTTGAATCTGAAAATAAATAAAATAAACAGTTTAAGATTTTTAAAATCGTGCAAAACTTTAACTTTAATCTAATTTCACTTTTGTCAAAAGTCTGTACGAATTAAAGTTTTATGTAACTTACCCAAATTTCTGAGTCCATCGTTATTCACGAATACTTTTGATGGAAAACATATATATTTTGAAAATATAAGAATAATTTTTGTAGTGAAGCACTCTGGAGGAGGAAGACGAGATGCTGCGACGTACGAATCCAGTCTGACACTTTGAAACCCTTCCATTTGAATACAGATGTATATTTGAGTATTATGCGCACAAAAAAATATTCAATGATGAAATAATCTCTCCGAGAACACATAATGTGTGGCATGTAAATAAAGTTACATTTGACAGTGAAATTAGTTGGAAAAACACCACAAAGTACAAAAAGAGAGTACAAATGAGTTCAAAGGCTGAAAAGAAACAAGCAATGTCAAGGAAACCTTTAAATTCTTCCTTTATCTACAAATTATAAACGCCTTTCATAAAGATAGCAAAACTGGTTTCACAAAGATTATTCCACTGCAATCAGAGTTACAGTGGAAAGCTTACTATTTTATCTACTTATGTTAGTTAAAATACAACTCATGCATATATCTTGAAGATCCCTACGATCATTGTGAATATTTCCATTGGTCAACAATTTCTCAGACAATATTTTGACATAAAGTTTAAAATTAGAATGCAATGTTTGGGCCTGACTGAACTACTGAGAAGATGTATGTATGCAAGTAAACATACATGCTTTTGCTAGACGGTTCTTTACTGTAATGTAAGAAACAAAATCTGATGAAATTTCAGAGGAAAAAGGAATTTTACCACATTTGGTTGTAAAACTACCCATGTTCCAATTCACTGAGAGGATTTTCTTGCGTCATTCCAGTCAAATAGATTACACACAGTTGCATTTTGTGTTACAGTCGAACTAGTTGGCTAGGTCAATTCATATTTGCCAAGATATATTGGTTAAATAAAGAAACAAAGGAGCACTCAAGCTGGTTTGATGTAAATCTAACAACAAGCACACTACTAAGTTTAAAAGCATGACTCATTTAGATCAACAATAAACTGCTGACACCCCTCTGATAAATTTCAAGTACTTATGTATCTCCTACCCCGTGTCCTCATATTACAGTACATGTCACATATGTTCCTTTTCATATATGTTTTGGTAAATTATTCCCAAAGCACACACGTGCACTGAATTAAGAGCATTGTGATGAACGCCAAAATAATATTACAACATTATAAGCTTCTTGACGGGGTCTCACCATATGCCAAGAAGAACACCGAAACTTTTTCCAGCCATCGGAGATATTATTTAGAGTAAGTGATGAATTTGATATGGAATATGTATTATGCGTTTTTTTACTTTTGGTGGTTAAACAGTAAAACATAGAGGTATGGTAACTTTGTAAACGAGACATAAGTTGTAGTGGATATTTTTTATTAAAGATAACCAATTCTCCTGTCAGGGGATTTTGTAGTGGTAAACTTCGTCTTAGAATATTATAGATAGCCGCTCGTATCAAATATAATCGATTAAAATCAGTTAAAATCCATTAAATTTAAATTTATTCATAAATACAGAACTTGCTATAATGACTCTAAATTCATACCTTACACCAAAACATTTATGCATGCAGTCTAAATGATAAATTTAGAAATACTCTTAACATTGTTGAATAATTGTTAAATGAAATAAGACACAAATAATTATCTTAGCTATAAATTATCAAACTTGTTTTTAAAACTTAAATACGCAAGTACGAATGGCTAAAACATTACATATCAAATCGAATAATTTTTTAAGCCCTAAATATCTAATTAAACAAAACACATATATTTAAATGCTTACGCTTGTTTTCTTAAATGGAAAAATAATTTTACAACTATTAGAACTTTTTTTCAAACGGCATCCGAATTTTATAGTTTAATATTTCCATTTATAACCGATAATCTGTAATAGATTTCGTAAATTATGATAATGGAATGCATGTATTTATATCACTCCCGACAATTCTTTTAGCGTCAGTGCAATATTGAATTTAATATTACAATATTTACCAAAGTTATACCGATAATAAATGCTACAAATTAAAAAAATAATGATCAAATAAATATGTACTACTATTAGTGCATCTGACTTTCTTTGTTTGTGAGAACGTCAGTCCCTTATTCATAAAATAAAGGGTTAATTTGTAGCTGAGAACATTATTTCGCTCAGATTAGTTTACGCATAGGTAGCTTTTAGCAGATAGACATTGACAGGAGTAATGGTTTCTAAAATTGCGTAATTAAAACTAGTGATATGAAAATCTGAAAATATTACAAGTTCGTACCAAATAAAAAAGTATTGATTAAAATGAATATAAATAAGTTAAATTCCATTACACTTAAATAAAAACATAAATACAGAGCATGCTATACGTATTCTAAATTTACACATTTCCCCCAAAACATTTATGCATTGTTTAAATGATCAATTCAGAAATACCCCAAACGTTGTTTAATTATTTTGAAAGAACAAGTACACTATAATATAATTACATGTAATCAAATTTGTTTTAAAAAGTTTTAGATTACATTTCTAATCGAATAAGTTATAAAACACGGAATAAACTACATATATTATACTTAATCGGTACTTAATATTTGAGTATCAATACTTAATTTGGGTTTACTAAACAAACTAACAAATTAAGTAATTAATATATACCGAAATGCATACCAATTATAAGTACTACAAATCAAGAATTCATCTTTCACGAACCAAAAAAACGAAGAAGAAAAACAATTTTCTCAGTTCACACTTTGTTCCGATAACAGTTCTTGCATTGCCAACAATTTCATCATCTCATTGTCATGAAGCACACTCGAATAAACAAAAGGATCACAAAAGAGAGAAAATCCAACAAAAGCCAGTAGTACGATAGCAGCATAGCGGAAAGTCCTTTGTAGTTGGATTTTCCACAAACGTTTTCGAAAAATCTTGACAAAACTCATTCCAAAAACGAAGCCACCCAACACGCCACCAATACTAGAAGCATCACTAACATTACTTCTTACCATTGGACCATACAGGGCAACCGCGATTGGATACCAGAATGGTGGGCTAAAGGTTCTAACTGTGAAATACAGTAGGTACAAAAATCGGATGACAGCAAACGATATATCTTTCCAATTCTGTAATATTTGAATATAATTTATAAATAATTGCACAATTTATAAACTTTAAAAGTTTTTTGTGTGACAATTGGTTTTTGAAAAATTTCACCCACCAAAATCACAGTTGCAAGGTATGCAGTGTACAAAGCCATCACAGCGCCGTACGCTCCACATCCTTTGATTGCAGATCCCGCAAAAAAATCAATCATATCAGATACAAATGCTCCACCAAAGTACACTAAAGCCACTGGTTTCCAGCCATTGATCATTTCCAAACAGCAACCGATCAACATTTGGTGGTATATTATGTCCCAAAGATGTCGCTCACTAGAAACCGGTACAAAAAACTAGTTTGTAAGACTCAGTATTTTTTAACGTCAATTTGTATTGTCATGTATAAAAAATATGTATATATTAAACGACTTACTTGTCATGAGAGAAAAGATAAGAAAACTGCCTCCAAATCTGGTGACGCTTTAGGTGGTTCGCCTCAAAGTCACTTTCGGAAAACCAACCCTTATCAACGTAGAAGCATTGAATCTAAAAAAAGAAGTTTAAATTTTACGTTTATTTTTTTTATCTTTAAAAAACGTAGATTTTTAACACAATTTACGGATTGTAGTTGTAAAACAGTCTTACTTGCAATGCTGTTATTACTACTGTAAAAACGGGCCGATTAAACTTGACAGAAATAACACAGCCTCCAGCAAAGTATCCATCGGAGGAAAGTGTAAAGCCGGTATACAATCGACCAAGCCAAACTAGCTAAAAAATGTGGAAAAAATGAAGATTAAATTTATTATTTTAATGTTGTCTTATTTACTTTTGTGGTAACTTACGATTCCCAACATTTCGAAATAAATTTTGCTAAAATTTGGTCTCAAATAAAAAATATTCCGCTTTGACCTAATGAAGAAAATAAATGCACAAAAAACTATGTTGAATTTTATCTTGCTTCTGGGAAGTGAACTTATTTAATGAGAATGTAAACAGGGAGATACATGTAAGTCCCTCTCTGTTTATTTTGTCCTTAGAAATAAATAACACCTGTTGACTTGATGAAGAAATGGAGAGAGACTTGAACAAGAAAGAAGATTTATGTTTTTTGTTAAAAGTGCAACTAAATAGTATTGAATATATGTACCTAGTACACATTGACATTTAAACATATAGTAAGCTGTACAAGAGCAGATGGATATGGGTAATAAATAAGTTTGCTGTGGTTGCTGTGCTGTGTGAAGTGGTATTTTGGGGGTACTTAAGTACTCACCTTTACATTCTCCAGCATCAAAAGATACAGGTAAGATTTTTAGGGTCTAGAATCAATGTAAGTAGAACATTGTTCTTAAAACACGTCAGCTTAAGCAAGTGGCGGAAAGCCCTTTTTAGCATTTAGCTTCTATATTGTGTTTACTGTAACGACAAAGGAATAGAATTTCAATGCATTTGTTTGGGTATATATAATCATGTATATGTTGCATTTTACTATGCACGTTATTGAATTGTATACGGTAGAATGTGCACTCAATCAAGTTACCAAATTAGATCATTTTTACCCATGCAAGATTTTCATACCTGTTGAGAATACTTTCGTGCTATGTGCCTGTTTATGATAAACCTGGAAACTTGTAAATACATTCTGACAAATGCACAAACCATTTAGTGATGAAAAATATAGCACGGGCCATGTATTTTCTTGAATTTTATTCTTACCCACTAAAATATCTAATTGATTAGGATCAATAATCTGTAGTTAATTTCCATTATGGTTTGATCAGAACTGAAACTCGCGACATGCTTTAAAAATATCTTATTATTATTACCAATTTAAAGCTTACATAAGAGATATTTTGTGCATACAAGTCAACTGACAAAATTATCATAATATGGTTTAACAGTTTTCAATTAATTTTCTCATCATAACTTGTTAATGTATTTTATAATAAATGAACTTCTTTATTATTTTACTCAAATTTCTACGACAGTTCTAATGAATTTATTGTCAAAGTGTAAAATATAACATAATATTTTTTACCCATTTACTAAAGTACGAAAATGAGTCATCCTGAAAATAACTTTTGGAATTCTTTCTAAAGTTTTTATTCCAGCCAACACTTGTTTTTTTAACGTTTACAAACGTTCTACCAATTATCTAGAATAATATCTAATTTTTAAAACCATCATAACTTTAAAAAAAGTTTCTTAGAGTAGTTTATAAAGAACTTTTTAACCAAATACACATAATATTAGAATGGCATGAGTATTTTGGCTTAAAGTAACAAACGTTTCTAACCTTACCAGTCTTTGTGATCCTCCGGAGTAACACCATTTGGGAAAAGAGGCTTACCTTTATACATTTCCTTTTTGATATATTCAGGTACATTTAGAAATTCCACTTGTGTACCTAAAATCTACTCCAAGTCCATCAGGTTTTCCGCCAATTTCTATACCGTGTGGTCCTACTGACAGCTGTTTTACAATTTTCTCCTTCATTCCAACTAAATGCAAAAAATTTAAGGACACTTTTTCCAGCACTAAAGATTCCCAAGTGTAAATTGCGTGAAGACATGTGATAACATGAGCAGCTGTGGCAAATTAGCAAATCCAAACGCAGCACGAAAAAAGATGTTCATATTCTAAAAGTAAATATTACTTATTAAAATTTCCAGCTGTTTTAATATGTTTACTAAATAAATAGCCAAATATAAATATTGACATATACTTACGTTCGGAAGTAGCATTGAACGAAATACAGCCATAAAAAGGAAAAGTACAGGTGAAAATGAGATGATGTAGCCAATCAACATTTTAATGCTGAATAGGGTACTTGGGGTATCAATAATTGTGAATGCACTCCACTTCTTACCAAACTTCTCTCTGTGCCAGTGAAATATGTGCAATAAACATGTGATTATTTGTTTTAGATACACAATTTGATTATTTGGACTTCTGCATGTTTGGCTCTAACAGATGTTCATTCATACATTGCTGTGATGTAGATATGTCTGTTTATGTAAAATGTACGCATAAATATGTTATTCATTATGAAAATGTATTTAATTAAATACATAATTCATCGATTCACAAATTCTAGCTTTACATCATATAATATAAAATCAATAAAACCACAATTTAATCAAACCGTGTTTTATACTACAAATCGACTACGTTCAATGCATTAGGCTAGTTTTAAATAATGAAATGTCAAAATATAATAACTTATATACCTTTTCAATGAAATCTGAATAACAAATCCCATAAAATGAATAAAATTGGTAAAATTAAAGATCCTAACAGTTCTATTTTCATATTTAATATTAATGTTATGTAAATTTTTTTGCAAATTTATTTGCAAATAAAAGGTAGACTACATACTACAAAGGTTCACTGGGTATGGAAGTATAAGAAACATAATCTAAACAAAATCACTATGCATAATATCCATTTAAAATATAAAAACACATTTAAAATAGAAATGCATCATATTAAAACGATAAAAGTCACAGAAAATAAATATACAACTAGTAAATTTTCCATTTTTAACTTCAACACATTTGCCAATAAAAACACTTCAATAAACCAAATAATAGTGTAAACTGAATAACAGACCTGAGCATCAATGTCGATTATAAATTACACTTAAACTTTAAGTTGCTTTTTCCTGCACTTAAAATATATAAATACTACTATACGAGATATAAATATGTTCACACTTTATAAAGTTCAGAAGAAAACAAAAAGAATATTTAAACTTGATCATAATCATAATTGTGACATTCATCATTATTTCCTTAAAATCTATTCTAAATGCATCTAGCCCTATATTTTTTTTTACCAAACTCCAGTAATTCGTTTACTTGTAAATGCAAATTTCCCAACCTTTTGGTAATGCAAAAAATACATTCACAAATACGGACATAGGGAACTGGATCATTTTTTACCGAATTTAAGTAGACTGGGTAACTTATAAGTCTACATCATGTTTCCTTTGTAGCCATTAGGGAAAATAAATGGATTGATGTAAATTTGCTTCTTGATTTGATCCGGTACCCTTTTGAAATATCGGTGGAAGGTAAATTCTTTTGGAATTCCTTGAGGTCTGTATATTAAAACCAAAAAATTCGTAAGACTTTTTTAATCGCTTTTAAACGTTTTCGACTGTGTTGTTTAACTTACATGTCCTTGGGTTTTACAGGTACAATCCCAAGGTGTACTTTGACACTGATGTATAGTGATTGTACTTTGCTTGCAAACGATCCTTTATTTTTTGATTTTGCCTGAAATGCTTGTGATGCACATGTACGTTTATAAACAATAAATGTAATCAACTGCCTAATCCACTTCGAGTTTTTCTTGACATTGTACCAAAATTCTTCGTCAATATTTATCGCTTCCAATAAAATCGCGATTTGGGCAGCAGTTGCATCGTTTCTCATTTTCTAAAAAAAACAAACAAATTAACATGCATGCCTTAAACTTGCTTAAAGTATAGAACATGTGTTATTTAGGTATTTTTTACCTGGTAATTATTCACAGCAAAGCCAAGAACGACAACAGGTAAAACAATGAGAATAACAAAAGTAAAGAGTGTCATAACACCCAGTGCTAAATTGAGAGGAAAATCATTCCGGTCCAAGTTTTCTTGGGAGAAAGTTTCGTCAAAGTTCAATTCTCCAGTGGCAAACACGGCCAGTAGTTTTATGAGTACTATTTCCCGTTTAAATGATGGATGCTGTCAAAATTACAAAAGAGGTAGGCATATAAAATACATATTGATAATACAACGTTGATCAATTATAATAATGCAGTACTAAAAAATAAATTGAACTTACATTTGGCCAAATAACCCCAAATACAATACCAAACACAAACTGCATTGGTATAAACACTGCATAAATTAGTACTAGTTTCTTGACACCCTGTAAAACACAAGTTGAGTAATCAAGGTTAAGTTGTAATTAAGTATGTCAACTGTTTAATTGATAATGAGGTAAAAATTATATCAAACCTCTATCAACATTAGAATGTAGACTCCAACCGATGTGGTTTGGACAAACTGAATCTGAGTTGATATAATGGCCGCAATGATAACCACCTAGACAAAAAAAAAGAAAAAAAATATTAAAAAGCTCCAAAAGTTTGTTAAATTCATTTGTGATAAGGCAAAATAAAAGGGACCATCGTCAAAAAATTGTCCGTTTTTTCCCAAGTTGCATAATTTTTCTATATCAAAACGCGTTGGAACTCGGAGAAATGACTAACGGACAATTTTTCATGATGGCCCCTTTTCTTTCGTGCTATCACATTTAAACATGCTTACTGCGCAAGTAGAGGTAAACAATTCTTCCGCCCATTGAGGAAGGTCGTGCCTATATCCGCGTCCTATTTCAATCGGAACCACTAAAATCAAAACCGTCCACTGGAAAATCGTCTTGAGTTTGTAGAAATAAAAGCTTTTGCTCGGGCTAAACCATAGCTGGATAAGGCCCGTTGAAAGTGACAAACCAAACCATGTCCACCAAATCACAGGAAACCAGTTCTGAACACCAACGGCAGTACAGGCAACTATTATGTCAACTTTTCCAGTGCCGGAGGCGGTAAGATTGAGCATGGTGATGTTGGAGGCTGTAACGTTGAGAGTTGTGACGCTGGAGGCGGTAATATTGAGTTCAGTAACATTGGTTAGCTCATTGGTAATTGTTGTCATTTTAAACAATGTACTGTTGGCCGCTGTGGCGTTAAAACCATTAATGTGTACAGCTGAAATGTTGTGGGCTTGAATTTGAGCTGATGTTATGGTCGCTGTTGTGCAGCTGGTTGCTGTGACGTTGCATCGCGTTAGTATGGATGATAATGAGAGGGGGTCTCGGAGGACGTTTTCACTCGTGTTGAATATGGCAAGGTCATGTGATGTGATGGTGGCCGATGGGATGTTCATACGTGCCCCAATTACATAATATATACACATCAGAAAAAATCCAAGCTGTGATTGAAATTAAAATTGATAAAAAAACGTTAAAATAAAAATAATTATAAACGTTATGAACGCAATTGGAATAAAATTGTCTTCAATTTTTTTCAGACTTACATCAAACCAAATGGATCCCCAAATGAAAATCTGATACAATTTCAGCATTTTAAGAACAAATAATTGTGAAAGAGGATGGATACATATCTCGTCCCGGTAAGTTTGTGGAAGACATGAGGGGAATATCATTTAAAACCGTAGATCTCAAATGTACCTCATGGAAAATAAAACTGCCATCAAGTCAAACTGTTATAAAAATTGAAACATTACACAACTTTGTAAATCTCACGCACCCGGAATGAATAAAGCTGAGATTCATAACGTTGGAAAAAAATAATTCTCTTGTTTAGGTTGTCAGTTCATTTGCTATATAGCGGTAAATCAAGAATTTGAGACAACACACAGAATATAATGCGGATAGCTTTGCGTGGGAGATCAGATCTAAAATATATGTATAAACGAAACTCAATGTGATATTGGCCATACATATTTACATGAGTAAAAACAGGTTTTATGATGTTTTTTTATTAGTAGGGTGTAAAATGAATCCAAATATATTTTTCTTGTATTAACTCGTCCAAAATGCTCGGATAGCAAGCTATCTTTTTTTTCAAATGAGCAAGTGAGCTGATTACCTTCCTGGAAAATAAATAAATATTTCAAATGGTGAATAAGTTGCGTAATTTTACAAAGATAAACTTGTGTTAAATTTATTTTTTAAGTGATAAATAGATGTGAGTACGGCAATAACTTTACTTACAAAAGGGTAGATTTCATTCAGTTGCAATATTTAAGTGATCACAGGAAATGAGTTTAAACCTAAAAAGGTTAATGTATCAATTCACTCATAAAACATTTCCCAAGATAGAGGCATGTAACTTTTTCAGAGACTACAAAATTGGATAAATAATTTGATTTCGTTTCACGGCTCATTCATTATTCATAAAACACGAAAATTTAAGATCTGCTTTTTATCATTTTATACTTGTTAACCACTTTTTATACTATAAACATTAAAGGAAAGAAACGAATGTATATAACTATAATCGTTTTCTTGTACTCCTCTCTATTTCTTTTAATTTGCCTAAGTCTACAAAATGCATTATTATAAAGCTTAATTATGTACGTTTGGGTGTATAATTAATAGATTAATTCGCATATATCAAAATCTGTTGGAATTGGGTAGACAAAAATTGTAATGACATTAAAAGATTTTCTCTGAACGGATAATTGTAGTAAAAAAACGAATGTGAACGAACTCCTACGCCATGATATGCATACATGTATTACTACAAGATTAAATACTAACCGTTTTACAAATTATTCGCACTATTTTTAATGCTAAAATGACTTTCAATTGTGATTACATCAATTCGTGTTTGATTTTATTTCAAATAAAATGTATGCCATATAAATGATTAGATGAACGTTTTAAATGCTTTGGGATATTTATTTCCATGAAAATTAATGTACTTTTAACATTATATGTTTTGTTAGTAGTTAGCTTTAAAAACTTATTTTTTCACATTAGTTGCTTCTTTAAATTTTATTATACGACATTGAGTTTTTAGTACAAGGAACTTTACTAGTTTACTACAGTTAGTCAATAAGTAATGCTCGGAATAACTTTAGCATTTCGTTCTCAATTTCTTATTCCACTTGATACATATGTAATGTTCACAAATGTGATACTAATTAACAAAACGTTTATATAACTTAACTAATTGGAAATGCTTTAAGAAATGAAATCAAAACATAAGTAGTATTTTTTAGTTAGTTTCAACCAAAAACCATTATATTACAATATTATGAGAAAGCTTTACAATATGTATATAAGTCTATTTGTAAAAATTGTCATAAATAGTAATGCCTATTCACGTAAAATTGGCAAGCTACACTAACCATATATCTGGTTTTTTCGCTAATCCTCATTAAATTATGCTACTAATTATCATAAAAATCATTCCATAAACAAAAATAGTTACACAAGATGAAGATAATTCAACGAATGTGGAATGTAAAACTGTGATATATTTGACACAATACATAACTGTACATAAATCAAAATATTTAAAATTAACTACAAATAATACTTTCATAAGCTAGTTGAATATTAGTTTGTATTCTTGACTATCACTTAAAACAATCAGTTTAAGATTATATTTTACCCATTTGTTTCGATCTTATTTTTTTTACATATATTTATAAACCGCCAAAATATTACCAATATAAATTTTAACCATTTTTATTTACCACATAACAAATATTATAGAACTAAAGTTTTCTTTGCAGATGGCATTACATTTAATTCTACACGAAAATACTACACACCATACTACTAGCTAAAATAAAAGAAATGAACTATATAAACGAAAGACTAACCCATTCAAATAAAATTTAAAAGTATTATTAAATTATTACCAACAAAAATGTACCAAATTATTTGTAAATTTTTACCCACATGTGTAACAATTTCTAACCAATTTAGTATTTATAAATATCAGTAAATATTATTTTATTAAAAATCGAACAATGAACATATAAACAAATAAGTAAAAACAATGAATTCATAAAAAGTGCATAATGTAACCGTGTTTTACTTGCCTGCCTTATTATGCAAAACGAATTATATTAAAATATTTTAGCAAGGCATACAATATGGAATACTTGGATAAAAATCACGAGCTAAAATTTAAACTACCTTTACTATTATCATTCATAAGTTGGTTACATCATTACCAATCTTCATGTTCCTCTTTATCGACACCATTTGGAAACATTGCCTTATTTTTAAACAACAAACTCTTGACATAAAAAGGGATCTTACGAAACTTATACTTGTATTTAAATTGTAAAGAGATTCCTTCAGGTCTTTTCTTTTCTGTATGTTCTTCCAGTAAATAGCTCTTGTGGCAATTCATACAGCACAACATCTGAAGAAAATATTGAATATGTTTTCCCAGCCAAAAGCTTTCCAATACGTTGACCACTTCCAAACGTGTCATCAAATGAGCTGCAGTCGCTTTCCTTTGCGATTTCTATAATTAAAACAGATAAAATATTCATTATAAACATTTAAATTAGCATTTATAAAGTTACATCTTAATTATAATATTCGAATTGCTTACTTCAGTGTCAGTTACAGTGAGACCGATCAGGACATTTTGGAAAAGTATACCAACAAGAAGAATAAATAGTATGAAGACCAGGTTGCCTATTATGACATAGTTTGTATTGATCTCAGAACCATTATCGTTAGTATACTTTTTCGAAAATACTTCATTAAAATCCAGCTCTCCCGTCATCCTAGCCATATCCCTGGGTGGACCCACTATAAAACTTTGTAGTAGTCCGACACTCTAAAAAAATATTAAAACAAAACTTGGTAAAATAATTCATGTGAAAAAATTTAGATAAGATATATAAGTAAACTTACCTTTGGAAGTAGTAAAATATTGAATAAAACCACAAATGTAGCAAGCATGGGCAGAAACACTAAAACGAACCCCAGTTTTATGAAACTCTAAAATTAAATATTAAACTAGTTTGTTAACATTTGATCAATAATTTTTGTCAAAATTTAAGAGAATATTTAAATGTTTCTAAAGAAATACCTTTCTAAATGTTTGAATAGCCAAGCCACATTTATCTGTTTTAGCCACTTGAGCTTGAATTAGAAGTCCCGAAATGAATATCCCAAACTGTTAAAATTAGAACAAAAAACAAGACAACAATTAACTTAAATGTTCACTTAATTAAATCACACATTTGTGTAAAAACATTTGAAAGTAATTAATTTTTTCTTATAAAAATTATTTAATATTTTACGTAATTAAAACCAGATGGCATATTAATTATTCCCGCTAGACAAACCAATGCAAGTACTATTATTTGTCCAAAATTTTCCAGTTGGATTCCATTGTTCCAAAAGTACGATTTTTTCCTTGGGCTCAAAGCCAAATCGATGACTTGCTTAATAAAGAACACTGTGAAAAATGCAGGAAACACTATCAAGCGAAACCAGTACTGGGCGTGAAACCAACTCATGCTGAATGGATCCTCGGAATCGGTGATATTTCTAGCAGATGTGGAACTGAAGTCGTTTGTGGCGGCTCCATACAAAAAGATTGCCGCCAAGAGATACCAAATTACCTGTAAAAATCCAAAAAAAAACAAAGTGCATAAATATAAACAAGTAATTTCAATATTGATAAAGACGTACGAATTGTACTGTCGATAAAATCCATTGATAATACTGCCAACTACAGCTAAAACTAACGTACTTACATGTGACATGATTGAAAACATAATTGCCCAATGAAACTTATTACACTTGGCCAGCACAAAAAGATGAATGTAAGCGTGTAATAATATTTCATAATGTTTCACTTTCGGAAGGCTTAGCAATGTGGCTAATGTTTGAGTTTCTATTAAATTGCCATTACGAGAGTTTCCAGTGAGTAGACTGAAAACAAAATAAAAGTCCTAAATTATTATTTTTTATATAATACATTTTAAATATGATAGACATCTTGTGAATGATAAGCTGAAATTACCTGAAATCACACCAAATATCCCAAAGATACTCGTTTTGTTCATCGTGCTCGTCCGTCTCGAGGTACATGGCATTGTCGAAAACTCCTTTTAACACTTTATGATATCTCTTGTTTATTTTCTTGTCGAATCTGAAAAGCATCAAATTTTAGAGCTTTATTATTAAATGATTATTAATTTTTTTTTACATATTTTCTTTTTACAATATCATCAACTGAATGTAAACATATTTATGTATTTACTTGATGGTAACATCCGCATTATTTTGCAGGAGCAATTCAATAACTCGATCGTGACCTTTCTCAATAGAAATTTCCAGGGCAGTTCTATTGTTAATATCCACTTTGTTGATGAAAGTTTCGAATCGGTCGTAACCAGGCCCTAGTTCAGTAATTGCGTCGAGAACTATTTTTGCACCTTCGAAAGCAACCTTTTCGTCACCTTGAAAATAAAAATGAATACTAGTCAGTTATAAAGGATAAATTCTAAATTACAACTGTAAACTGATGAAGAGGTGAGCCAGAAGTTTTGTTTAAAACGACTTAGTACAAATAAATTGGCACTTACCAGTGTTACATGCGTAGTGAAGAAGAGTGAAAGAAAAATGTAATTCATTTTGTCCGGAAATGTCTTCGAACTTCTTACGCTCCTCTATTAAATTCCCAACTGCAGTCCATTGTCCAGCCTCGGCGATTTTGAATAATTTGCCGATAAAATCCTCCTTCTTTTCCCCATCATCGTTTTTCTCTGGCATTTGTATCACCTCCGCCTTAAAATCATATAAAAACATATAAATAGTTAATCTTGTTCCCTTTATTCAATTAAAATTATTTTATCTAATTATTCTCACAAGTAGTTCAACTTACCATTATTTCCTCAATACTACTTTAAACTTAACCGTGAAATTTATGGTCTGAAATTCTCTTAGCTGACGATAAGGCACCCGAACAAATATGAACTATGAACTATTTAACACAACACGTTAAAAAAAGTCAATCAAACTGATCAACTTTAAAACTATCTAGTTATTTTTAAACAAGTAAATTAATAATTTTTCGTCAAAGAAGTTAAATAAACGCATTAAAATCAACCAAATCACAATACGTCTACAAATTTAATAAAAATTGTGTCGTATTTACGACTTTAAGCTTTTTTACAAGAAAATAATTAAAATTATAATTCAAAATATATTTTAATTGCTGTACGAGTAAAGCAGCTAGAGTACTCAAAAAGTTAAAATCACATTAACTTAGACAAAATTTATATTTTCCTAAAAACAATTTCTCGATTGTTACTCAAATTTCCTTTGCGCAATCTTCTGCTCTTCTTTACTACCACACCAAAAAGAAACTGGATGAATGAATCTCTATAAAAGTTGTGATATGTAGCCAACAATGCTATAAAAACGTGGGTCTTGCTCGAGCGGATCTAAAAACCACCCTGTGTGCATTTTTATTTTGTGTGGATTTTTTACACACAGTATGTAAGCTTGTAGGGTAGTGCAGTCAGTTCTTAGGGTGGTTTATACATCTACTTGATATACATCAGTAGCAAAAATGCATCTTCACTTCCATACAAGATTATTGTAAAACATGAGCTCGAGCAAGTCTCCAGAAGCCTTTTGGTTCATAATGTTGCATGTCTAGTTGTTTTACAATAGTGACAAGAATACTTATGTTATATTGCTCTTGCCTATAGGACCGTCAATAAAAATGCATTCACTGCATGCATTTTATTACAGCATTTTTTTTCTGTGCAAGTCAAATAAATATGAACATCAAAATTTGCCTTTGTTTTAGTTACGAAATTAGATTATTTGAACTTTTGGATATGTGATATTTACAGGTGTTCATTCATACAATGCTATAGAAAAGATATGTTTTTTGTACATTGGTTCATGACAGAACCCAATGTGCATAAGAGTTTTCTGAGAAACGGATTAAAATGTTGAAGATTTTGAGAGTTTTTTTAGGGTTTTAAGTCAAGTACATACACACTAAATATATTGATATGCTCAGGGGCTTGAAGACTTTATATTCATTTTTAGATGCAAAGGAAAACGTGTACATAAATATGAGATTTTTTTGTAAATATGCTTTGTTTCCTTTTCGATGTATACGTATGGGGTTATAAACTATGAAAATTATTTGTTATTAAAAAAAGTAGTAAAAAATGTTTGTCATGTTAAAGTGGACACATTTTAAAAGGAGACATAAGGTTCCTATTGAGTAGACTACTAATATCGTTTCGCATATTTTGATTTCTATAACGTGTACTCCTGAGGATAAAATTGAATAAATTTCGAAAGCTAGAGTTTACTTTTAAATTCCAACATCCGTGAAACCCTTACAATTTCATTTACATAGTAGACCCAATTGTTGTTATGCTGGAAGACTATTTTTTAACGAAAAAAAAATTATGTAAAATACATACATACATACAAAATAAATACAACGTTTCATAAAACATAAACATAATATAAAACATTACATTGATGAGTGTGAGATTGCAATATTCATTCATATAATTTGTAGTATTGTGCTAAAACGCTTTTTTATGTTGTGTATTTTAAAAGCCTACTTTCCATTTTACAATATTTGTTATCCAAAATATCGGATAATGGTTTAATTATCATATTTAAATAAAGGTAGTGGAAGCGAATGTGTTATACAAATTAATGTTTGTATTTTTTGTCAGAATATTACATTATTTAAAAAAATGTAATGTTACAAGATCATTTTCTATTCCTTTGACCATCCACTACGTTATTGTAAAAAATATTTTACCACATTGTCATTCAAGATTTACTCCGAGCACTTTTTGTAGACAGAAATACCAACAAGGTATTTTATTGTCCAAAAAATATTCAGTCTACTCACAAAAAACATGAAATATTTTATGGGTTTAATAGCTTGTTTTGGTACAATCAGAATCATAAAAAAATCTAAGGGTCCCGAAATGAAATTGGGTAAAAAAGTTCTAGCAATCTAACTGATGCACTTAAAGATACAATGTTACCTTTAGGCTACGTAACCGACCTTTCAAGAGTTTTATTACACAGTAATATTTTACTGCACCAAGCTAACCTGAAAATAAGTCGCATGGTTCGTATGGTAAAAGCAGGCTCAGTTTCTGGTCGTTTTAGTTGTAATGTCATGTATAAAGATAGGTACATGAGCTAACATCATAAACATGAATGAATAATGTACTCACACGTGCTTAAATAATAGCTCCCATAGTTTGTATGCAACTGTCTGCTCGTATCAGAACAAACAAAGCTTTTGTTATGGTGATAAATAATATCCCAAATTCAATGCTTCAATTTTACAACGGAATATTTTTTAGGTTCTTAAGATGTGTCAGCTAAGAATACGATTTGATTTTTCAATGAAACTGTGCTAAGAAAGAAAGTAAAACTTGACATTAGACAATTAAGGTGTTAATTACACTAAATAAATTTTTGTTCATGATTTAAATGACAATTTACAAATTTGGAACTCTATTGCATCCATTTATTATTATGTAAGCTACCATAACGCCTTTTGGTAAAGCACCGTTTTCATTCAATAAACAAAAACTCTCACAATGTATTTAAAATCGAATTAAAAGATGAACAATAAATTTTGATGTATATTTTTCCCGTCTCCACAAATATTAATAACAAGTTACAAGAATAGTTGCTAGTAAAACGAATAGTTAACAGGTCATCCGTAAAATATCTGAATCCTTCATATTTATTTCATTATAAACAACTTTTGTATTTTTTATCTCTTTTAAATGAAAAAATGATAATAAATAGCTTGAATATTTGCTAAATCGTTACATCAACTTTTAAATTACTAATTTTATACCAAAAAAATGCACAAAGTAGATATCCTAAAACGACCGATAATAATGTAGTTTAAGGATAATCACGTAAAATAGCCTTGTTAGTAAAATGAATATGAAAACTTTCTTGGAAACTGGGAAAGCTACATTTTCATCAAGCCAAAAAAAGATTTACATTTCGTAATTACAGATGAAATATTAAAATGTCAAAAAAGTCTTACTTTTGAGAAATTTCTAATATCAACACAGTATTGAACCTTTAAAACAAATGTTGGACTTTGAACAATACAGTTAATGTATTTCAACGTAAAGTATCAGTATCAAATTTAATTTCAAATGATATTTTTTTGAACCGAAACAATCAATGAAATGCTAAATTGTAGTATTTTCTAAAAAATTTTTAAAAATGCATATAAGAAAATAACAATGTGAATAAAAGTTTAATAGTACAAAATAGTACAAAATTTAAAACAGAAAATATTTGAGAATTTGGCATTTTTCGTTAATTATTTTTTTACAGTATACAGTTCTGAAAGTTCAGTTCAACTAATTAGTATACAGGATATACAAACAACGTGTTGTAGCTAAATATTCCTATGGTTAAAACATTAGTAGAGAAAAAAGTAAAATCTTACATATTTAAAATTTAACTAAGTAAAAACACTTGTCAACAAATTGTCCTAATATTTACTAGTAAATATATCGCATACAAATTAAATTTAGAAAAACTATTTTGTTAAATAAAATATTGTCACCAAATCTATGAAAATTAGTTTTCATATTTTAATTTTTATATTCGATCATTCTATTAACTAAATTCGAATCTTATACTTGTGTACTATTTTAGCAACCGTTTTATTAACATAAAAAGATTGTGTTTTAAAGACACTACAATTTATTTATATTACGAACTAAAATATATAAAAATTCATTATTCTCGTCTTCTATTTTGATTACGTGTACTTTTAAAATTCCCAATCAGACAAATCACTATCCTCATTCATCAGCAACATATCCAGAAGGCAAAATGCTAGAGATTTTATAAATCCCTTTTCTAATCTGCTTTGGGATTTTCACAAAGGGAAAATACGATGAAAAGCCCTTTGGTAGCAAACTATCCTTTCTGAAATTTACAAAATAAATTAAAATATTTAATTCAGCAAATTAATTAGTATATTTTTGTGTGTAAATCTTTCATGTATTTAAATTACATAGGTGAAGGTGCCATAAACAGTTTTTGCATAAACCAGTCCTTTTTGCCAATCATATGCAAAAAACTTGCAAATTGTCTATCCAAAATAAATGCCTCCATAATAAAAAGTTGTTCCAAACAGGAAGCCGCATGAGCTGCAATGGCTTTTCTTCGTGATTTCTAAATATAACAAAAGATGTTACTCAAATTTAAAATGTGTACAAAATGTTAAGCTAATCTTCAGCTTTTACAGATAACTATACATTACCTCGGTATCAACCACGGCAAAACCCACCCAAAGATTATTTAAAAGAATTACCACGACTACAATAAATGAAAAGTAAACAGCGACCGTTGGAATGACAAATGGGATTTGATTAATATTTTCCTTTGTAATCACATCTTTGAAGTTTGTTTCTCCATTTTGCGTAGTAAGCTGTTTTGGTATTCCTACAAACATTGTACTCCAAGACAAGGAAAATGTGACGTCCTAGTCATAAAAAAAACAATTCAATTGAAATAAAATAATTTCATACGATTAATTCCTTTTAAATATTATTTTTTACATCAGGATGTAGTGTATTAAAAATAATGGCGTATGCAATAAACAGTTGTCCAAATGCTAAGATAAAATGAATTAGTCGCTGGAAACTCTAAATCAAATAAAACCAAAATTGGTTAGTATTTAAACAGAAATATTTGTAAACTTGTGTGCTGGTTTTGTTCTATATACCTTGATCATCATATGATTGTACATTCCTCCATCCGTACTTGTAGATAAACTTTGGATAAGAAATATTGACGCTATTAGTCCAATCTGTAAAATAATTTATTATTATTTTGTTTTGACCAATTTAAGTATTTAACTTTTTTAGTACAAATTTTTAGTGTGAGTACGTACTATATAGAGCAAGCATAAAAGAAACTGTATGAAACCAGGCAACTGACTAAATCCATAACCAAAGCAATAAAGTAAGAAACGAGAAAGTGTCGTAGTTACAATCCCCAAAAGCACTGCTAGTTGTCCCCAGTTTTGAAATTGTCTCAGGGTAAATTTTTTACTTGGACTGATCCAAAACTTTAAACCTTGTTTATAGCTGAACATGACACAAAAAATGGTGACCAGTATGCAAAACCAGGTTTGAGACGCTACTTGAATAGGAGCGTTGTTGTCCACCTTTTTTGAGCTGTTAAAATTGGCCAAGGATCCAAGTATGAAAATGGCACTCATCAGATACCACGTGAACTACATTGACAAATAAGTAAATAAATAAATTTGCATGTATTATTATTATTATGTGATTATTTGTGTTTTCTAGTTGTGATATGGAAGGTGCTATTGAAGCTTACATGGAGAAAATTGGAGCATCTACGAAGCCACTTGAAATTTTCCCATTTGTCATGAAAGTAAAGTTGGACTAAGGGATGGAGTACTATTTTACGGCGTCTTGCACGAGGTAAATCCAATATTTTCGCTAGTAATTCGGTTTTGCCAATGTTGCATTTTTCAAGTATTCTTAGAACGATCAAACGAAAAAATGAAAAGTGAAATATATCAACAAATTGAACACTTTAATTTGTTGAAAACAACTTTAATACTAGGATTTTACCCAAAGTCGCATTTTACCGACCAAAGATATTCGTTTGTTTTGTCGTATTCATTAGCTTCTAGGAATAGCCCGTTGTCTAGTGCTTTTAATAAAATCTTAAAGTATAGGCCATTCATTTTGGGATCAAATCTGTATTTGAAAGTTTAGATAAAAAAGAATATTTATTATTGTTTTGGAATATTGATATATATATATATATATATTTAGTATTGGATACATACCTTATTGTTATGTCTGCTCCTTTTTCAATAAGTAAGTCAACAACATCTTCATGACCCCAGCGTGTCGCAATGTCTAAAGCTGTATCACTGTGCCAATCCTTCGAGTTTATAAATGATTTAAACCTATCATGTGTACAACTTGTTCTGGTCAAATATTTTAGTATTAGCTTGACCCCTTCTTTGACATGCTTGGAGTCACCTGAAAAAATCAAATATTTGGTCAAATTTTTGTGAAAATGGAATAAAAATAAACCTGCTCTAATAGCGATCGTAACGATGGAGCTGAAACGATGCGATACATAATAATGATGAACATTGTTGTTGCCAAAGAAGAATCCTTTCGAATGATATGTTCCATGACATGTGTTTGATATCGATACATTTGACCCAATTTCCTGACCTTATGTCGTCAACCTTGAATTAAAGGGACCCATGTTTTGTAATCTATTTAAAAAGAGCTTTCGATTGTGCTATTCAAATGTCCACTATAACCAAGTTGAAAAAGTTAGATTTTGACCTTTCGGATTTGACACAGGGGCTGGAAATCAATAGGGTTCATGCCCTTGATCATATTGACCCAAATGTCAAATTTAAGCCAAATCGGTTAACGCGTTCTTAAGTTATCCTTGTGACAGATAGACAGAAAGACGGACATGATAAAGTCAATACCCAGCTGAGCTTCGCTTTCACTGACGTAATAAACGTGTATAATTATTTTTATATCTTTCGACACTTACCAGAATCACAAGCATAGTGTAATATTGTTCTATTTGTGTGGTCCTCAGCACGCCTCACTAAGAAATCTCCAAGTGATTTTTTGTCCCGACTCTTAAACATATCCTCCAAATGTTTCCAGCAGTGTTTTTCAGCATCATGAAAAATCACTTTCAAAAAGTTGGAATCTGCCATGATCTTTACCACTCTGGAGATTTATGCTAATTAAATATTAAATCGATCCACTAATCGAACTATTCACTGATATAAAAGTAATAAAAATACACTAATCAGAACTATGTGGCTATACAAAAGCAGACTTGGCATTCTTTTAAATCATTTTATAAAACAACTGATATTTTATAATTTAATAAATAGTTATAATTGTTGTAAATTATTTAGTGAACTTTCGCCTGTAAAAATGATGGCTCACATTTAAAACCATGTAGACGAGGAACAGATGAGATAGCGTGCAGCTGGGTTTTTGTGAAGTGTAAACACAACAACAATCGAAACCCGACTAAAATACTATAGGGGAAAACACTGTGTAATTTAAACGAATAGTGAGCAATGCACCTCTGAAAAACCTAAAATATGGGGGCCATTCATATATAAAGATTGGTTTTAAGAAAATATCTTATTTGTGTATTGAATATTTTATGTAAGCACTATGGACTTTTATTTAATGGAAGGTCCCACCCCTTCACTCAATTGTTTACATGGCTTGGGCATTACTGTTGTGAACGCTACTTCTTTGAAAACTCTCCCTCGAGCTTTGTTCATTTTCGTCTTTTCAACAGGCTGTCTAAATGCAGCTGCTATTTCCTTAATCCTATCCCTTTTTTAAAACACAAGTGAGCATGGTAGTGACTTTAATGCTTTGATGTGAAACATGCGCGTATTCATCCCTGTGTTTTCTGTAATGTATTTTCGTACGCGTGGTAGGCATAATTATCAGTGGTCTTGTTTCTGAATAAGGCTATAATAGAATTATAGTCAAACTCAAAGACCCTATACCCGATTATTTAAAAAGAGCTCGTTTAACATATAAACTTGACTTGTAAGCTAACGTAAATGAAATGTTGATAAAAGCAAACTGGATATTTCAATCTATCAGTGTTTTTTTTTCTACAAAAAAGCGTAGAAATGAATGGTGTAAAGGAAATCCTTATGTTGTCGTGCATCCTTATACGGAGTTTGGGTCGAAATGTTATTCAACTTAAAATATTACACAATTTTTGTAAATCACACGCACCCGGAATAAATAAAGCTGATATTCATAACGTCGGAAAAGATAATTCTCTGGTTTAGGTGGTAAGTTCATTTGCTTGATAACGGTACAGGAAAAATTTGAGACAACACAAATATAATGCGATTAGCTGTGCGTGGGAGATCAGATTAAAAATATATGTAGAAACGAAACTTAATGTGCTATTGGCCATACATATTTAGATGAGTAAAACAAAAAGGTTTTATAGAGTAAATCACGGGATTTGAAGTGAAAGAAATAATAATTTATTCCGAGCTTTCGAAAATTCTATTTTCTTCTTCAGGGAAATATATACATCATAACAATGATAACTGAGTATTTTAATTACAAAGATCATGAAGAAAAAATAATAAAATTCAAATCATAATAACAAGATCTCAGTCGTCATTCTGGTTGGGTTTCATGGGGAACTTATCAGTTGAAAAATTTTCTTTGAGGATGTGAGTCCAAATAGAATTCATTGGTTTGCCATTGTTTTTATTAATGGTATCCGGAATTTCTTGAATATAAAGAGCTTCTTTGACTTTTCTTCGGAAAGTATTTGGTTCTTTTTCAATGGTTTTGATTTTGGTTGGATCAAAAACATGTCTTTTTACACACGCATGGTCGGCAACAGCAGAGTCATTGATATTTCCATTTTTTGCATGGTTTAAATGTTGTGTAGCTCGCGTTTCCATTCCTTTTCGTGATTCACCGATGTAAGTTCCGGTACAGTTTTCAATATCGTTTCCACTGCATGGCCATTCATAGATAACAGCTTGAGACGTAGTTTTTAAAATTACTGAGAAGACTCCCAATCTTCTTCACAGGTTTGTAACCAATCTCCAAATCAGCATTGTCTCTTGTAAATATTGCTATTTTGTCTGTGACATCTCCATAATAATCATAAATTGCTCGATTCTTTGTTTGGCTGGCCATAATTCCAGGTTCATCGTTTGAAGAATCTTGTGTCACTTGTGACTGTGACTGGTGGTGTTCCCATTTCAATCGCTGAACCTTTATTCTACTTTCAATAAATTTATGAGGATACCCATTTTTCTTCATTCCATTCCGAATAATATTTAGTTCAACCTCAAGATGCTCTTCGTCACTGATTGCTAATGCACGGTACACCAGTCCATCAATCACCGATTTTTTGTGTGCTATAGGATGGAATGATGTGAAATGTAAGTATCTCTCCGTGTGGGTCGGTTTTCGATGAACCTTCAGTCCTAAGGAGTTGTCTGGCTTTCTATAAACAAAGATATCCAGAAATGGGATCCCCGATTCTGTTTCTTCTTCAACGGTAAATTGGATAGACGGATGAAAAGAGTTTAAATCTTGGAGGAGTTTCTTTAATTTCCTGGCTTTTACAATAGCAAGTACGTCATCAACATATCGTATCCAAAATTTGATAAATGGATTATTTTGCACCACATATTCCTCCAGAGCTTCCAAACATAGTTCAGCTAGAACAGGACTCAATGGTGATCCCATTGGCAAACCGTTTATTTGTTTGTATGTATGATTTCGGAAGTTGAAGAAAGTACTTTCACAACAAGTTTCTGTCAGTTCGATTATTTCATCCAAGTTGAAATTAGTAAAATTCTTCCAAGTTCGATCTTGTAATAGTTGTTGTCTCACATAGTTAATAGTATACTGCACGGGAACTCGAGTGAAAAGTGAAACTACATCAAATGAAACAATTTTGTAGCCCGGTGGTACTTTTAGATCTTTCAACTTCTTGGCAGCTTCATACGAGTTGATGACACTATATTTCCATTTCTTTGATAGCTTTTTGTAAACATTGTTCAAATGTTTAGACATTCTGTATGCAACAGAATCTTGGTAATCTACGATTGGTCTCAAAGGATTTTGTGGTTTGTGTATTTTTGGAAGACCGTAAAAAACAGGAGTATATACTTCGTAAGGGATCCATTTCTTTACAGCATCCTTTTTCCGCAGCTTCATTTCTTCTTCTTCCACAGGTTTTCTTTCCGATATTGATTCCTCCATGTATTTATTAGCAGCATTAATATGTAAAATATTGACTAATTTTTTCTTCGTATCATCAATTGGGTCACGTGAGGCGACACAGTAATCACTAGAATTGAGTAAGTCTTGAATCTTTCTGTCATAATCTGTTCTTTTCATGATTACAGTTGAGTTGCCCTTATCCGCTCTGATAATGATAATGTCCTTATTTTGTTGAATAGACTTAATACTCCTACGTATCCAATGCATTCTGTTGAGGATGTACTGCGGGGTCTTATGTTTCATCATTATTTGATTGATTCCCATGCGGAAATTATCTGCTTCGTGTGATTTAAATTCAGCTTTTTTTATTGCATCTTCTGTGCAGCGTATCAGGTCGATAGTTCCATTTAAATTTAATTCAACAGGAATTGCATAATTTAATCCAAGTGATAAAAGGAGATTTTCATCTTTGGTTGGATGGAAGATGTCATTTGCCGAATTAATGATAGAATTTTCTACAACTTTGAGTTTGGATTTAAAAGGATTCCTAAAATCTTCATGATGGAGGATTAAGTTTTCTATTTTCTTGTTATGCTTCTTTTCGGTATCCATTTTAAATTTAAGTTTGTCATCAGATAACAGTGCTTCAATCGTGGTCATTAGGTCTGGATATATGTCTTCTATTACTTTCTTAATCTTTTCCTGGTCTTGGTGAAGTGGTAGCATCTGTCTGTGCATAATGCGTATGACTTCTTTGAGTAGGCGTATTTCGGTTTTGTTCAAAATTGTTTGAATTTTCTTGTCAACTTGATATGTATATTTGACTCTTAGACCATTAGGAATGAGCTGTAGTTTCCTGCATTCGTGTAGAAACTTCAGGTGACAACCTGTTTTTGTAATCTTCATCTCTGTTTTTTGTAATTTGTTGAGGAGGTTGATGTGTGCAGACCCGCGTCTGCTTAACATAGTATTTTTAACAATGCTCCAGTCACTTTCCATATTTATAGAGTAAATCACGGGATTTGAAGTGAAAGAAATAATAATTTATTCCGAGCTTTCGAAAATTCTATTTTCTTCTTCAGGGAAATATATACATCATAACAATGATAACTGAGTATTTTAATTACAAAGATCATGAAGAAAAAATAATAAAATTCAAATCATAATAACAAGATCTCAGTCGTCATTCTGGTTGGGTTTCATGGGGAACTTATCAGTTGAAATTTTTTTTTTTTTTTTTTGAAAATTGTTTTTATAGACACGTAGAGGCCATTTTTCACGTGTCTATATAGACACGTGGTACTGGACTGTCTTTGTTAAAAATTACCACTCATTTTCTAAGTTCAATATTAATTGTTTTACAGATTATTTGCACTATGTTTATTGGTAAAAATATTTTTAAATTAAATTACAGAAACTATTTAGGCTCTCCAGTAATCAATATTTGTTAATAAAAATATCAGCGAACTGAAAGAAAGTCAATCTTTCCCATATTCGTCATATAGATCAAAAATAATAATGAAATATATAAACGACGAACAGGAAAACTAATAAGATATTTTGTTACATAATAAATATTTGTCCTAAATACGAAAAAGAGTGGACACTTTTGGGATGATCCCTTCTTTGTAATTAGAGTCATAAAAGCCTAAGTGTATCACAAAAAAATTGTCTAAAAAAAGGTCCAGCGAACGAACTGATGTATTTAAACCATAAAATGTTACCATTACGCTACAATTCTGCCCTTTCAAGGGCTCACATATTATCTTTTTATTACGCCTGAAAATTAATCCCATGGTTTGTGTTGTAGAAACAAGCCCAGTTTCTGTTGAGCTCTTGTATAATAACATGTATAAAGATAGGAACATGTGCTAACATCATAAAAATGAATGAATAATGTGCTCACACGTTCTCATATAATGAACTCTCCAATAGGCCACGTTCCCACTAGCGATCGTTCACTCCAACGATCGTTTTTAATCCCTTACCCTAAGCTTTAAAAAAAGGAAAAATGGGAAAAAATACAAGCCGAAAAATGTTACAGTGTCATTCATCGATCACTGATTTCTTACTTCTGCTGCAAAGGCTAGCTTCTTTATTTTTGCATGAATAGTAATGTATTCTTTTGTATAAATATTTATCAACCAAATATTTCATCCAACAATACATACAGGAACTCAAATGCATTATCAGCATAACTTGTCGTTAAAACTTGGTTGAAATCTTCCAAATTACAATACAGTGTATGCTTTATTATTAGCCTGATTTAATAAAGAGCTCACTGTGAGTAAGCGATTTAACTTATTTACCTGAAATTAAGCGTTTTACTATTTCGTCATCGAATTTTTACGCGAAGATATCATTTTTTGTCTTATTTGTTATAACATTTTATATCTGTATATTTATCAAGTTGAATTATAGTGAATAACGAATTTAGTTTTATTAGTTGTAGATTTGACTTGGTATGATAACTCATTGAAAATAAAATTTAGTTAATGTTTTACATTCTGCATTACACATATACATATGTACTCAGTCT
>JAQFZH010000495.1:0-31784 GCA_034695485.1 Entomobrya nivalis | reverse complement strand
GCAACCGGTTGCCTCTAGTGGCAACCGACTGGTTGCCTTATTTTGGCACCCGGCAACCGGATGCCCCGCCAGCTCTGACGTACAGCATATATATTTTTATTATGGAATGCTTGAACCCCGAAGTTTTAACTTCATTGGGCTGAAAGCAAGTGGAATGCAATTTGTGGCATGCAAATACGATTATGAACTTCATCACAGGAAAGAAAACAGCCATGATGTATGTACAAGTATTTGTTGATAGATTCTTTAGGTCAAATCACGCCTTTTATAAAATACCATTCACATATGATGTTACAGAAATGATCAACTTTAAATAAAGAATTTTTGAGAGAAAAAATATAAAATTTGAGTTTTCTTATCTTACTAAAAATATGCTTTTATTTAGTAAGTAAAATCGATGTTTTGGCATTCCGATATTTCCGATAATTCGTTAGCGTTCAGAAATACAAAGATATACTCCAATTTTTGCGACATGAAGTTTTTTGCACTTTTACTTAATGATAATAATAACTCCTTCGTTCATCCCATTCATTTCGTTTGCACATATTAAAACTCAGAATATATGGGTTTGTCTTCTTTTAATAATTCTTATCTTTAAAACTATCATAAAAAAAAGTTTGTCGTAGCAGTTCAGTGGTACTGAAATACAAGACTATGAATACATATTTTCCAGTTTTAAGTTAGCAAATGTATTACAAAAACCGGAATGTTGAAGGACATGATGTGTCGTGTTTTCATTTAGAATATGACATGGCATGTGTACTTCACACTGCGTTTAACTAAGTACTTATTTTTTCATAAATATTAATGTATAGTGTATAGATTTCACTTGGATCAAGATTTATCTGGGAGTGCGCCATCGCATTTTTCCTCACTTGCTAGCATATATTTTCTTAAAAGAGAAATCGAGTTATAGATGAAAAATGTATACCCACATATATTGCAACTTCAATCTGATTAATTTTACACCTTTCTGTTTCTTCACACAGGGCAACCTTGACGCTTTCAACGTAATACTTCTGTATTATTTTCAGCTTTCTCTTTTATGCGTTCAATTTTCTCTTCCAAATGAGAATGGTGAGATGCTTTGTTATACTGAGCTATATTGTTTATTGGTAAAATTGATGAAGCAGTGGGAGTCAAAGGTATTTCAGCTACATATATTTGCTTTTTACTGTAGCTTCTACTGGAGCCTACTAGCCTACTCAATCAGCAACTTATTTTTCTTTCCTGTTTTTTTCTGGTTTAATCACCGTCAGTATAAAAATTTCTTCGTTTTATTGGTTCCAGTTTGTTAGAGAGTGATGTTCTATGAGACTTACCGCTGTTCTCTACCAGCAGGACCGTTTCATTCCAATATGTTTTATAATTCAAAGAATGGAAAATGAAAGGTGTATGCAGGAGCACATGACTTTCAAGCTGAGCTTTCTCTCTGAGGCCCGCTCTTTGGGTGTCTGACTGGTTTGGCTGACATGACAGAAAAACGTCTCTTCTCTTATTATTGCTCAAAGGTGAGAAAAGGAAAAGATTCATATCGCACAGGAGAGAAAAAAACGAATTGGAACGGGAATGGATGCCAGCTGAGAGTCAATCTAATCTCGTTTTTATCATATTTTATCATCTTTCATTCTCATGTGTGGTGCTGATGCCAAAAAAAAGAGAAAAAAAGCAAACGCTACAATAATAGTAGTATAAAGTGTTATCTAAATGTATATAAATCGAGGATATATTTTTATGTACTTCTTAACAACAAAGATAGCATTTTTATATACATTATTATTACTCGTTGAATAGAGCATCACAAAATATTATTATCGTTCCTCTACTAAAAACCGGAGGGAGTCCATTGAACCAAAATGGATTTTCAGTGATGCTTTCAATGTTTTGGCAGGCAAGACCAATTCCACTAACATCAGCACCACACATCCAGCCAAAACCACCACCATACATACCACCCAAATGATGAAAAAGGTCCCATCTGATTTGGTATTCGGAACGCGAAATCAAAATCATTCTTCAACAATAAAACGATTTTGAACTTATTTGGATATAAGCGTTGGTGGTGATGCTGTGAATAAAATAATGCTGATGGTGAGATGACGAGAGAAATGGTGATTGTAAATGATAGCGGAAAAAATGAGGTTGTTGCACCAAGTTATCAAGTTCTTTTGTTTTAGCTTTCTTCACAATACACATATCTCGGTTGTCTATTGTTTTTGCACTTTTAACTAATTATTTCAATAAATGACAAATGAAAGAATTCTTTCAGTTTTTAATTGCTTTGGGGAGTTCAAATAGTCATCTTTTGAAGTTGATAAACTTCTTTGGCATGAGGGCATCAAGGGAGTGGTAATGTAATTACTACCAGCACAAACCATACAAACAAAAACTTTCAAAATGTAAATTCGATTTTAATTACAAAGTTAAAAGCTTCCAAAGAAAAAAACTCTATAAAAAGGAGAAAATATTCTTTCACTGGTTTTCCTTTTAGTTTGTTTGCTAAAATACCTTAAATGACTCTGCTTTTTGGTTAGACTTCAATAAACTTTATCAGAATCCATTCACTGCATCCTTTTCTTTCCACATAAAAACCAGTTAGATAACGTAATATAGAGTGGCTGGGTTGACAGTAAAGATATTAAAATTAACCCTGATTTTATGAAATACATGTTAGTTATTACTCAGCTCTATACTATTTATATATAATCAAACACAATTAGTTTTATATTAGCATTGTTATGATATTTATCACAACATGCATTGCATAAATACTTCCTTATAGCATCAATATGTATACCATTATTACCATTCTTCTATGAAATTATCTAATTAAATATCTTAGATTTCTGGTTCTGTGAGATATCTTTATCGATGAAGCCATTCGTTTTTAGACTCTAATTTTATGTGGATATCACAGAATTTTTGCACTTTAATCTCTACTAACCAAAAAAACAAGGAATCGTTTTCCCTTTCCGCTGTTTTCATATCTTCTTACTATCAACATTAGTTATTCATATAAAAGAATTCTACTTGTACGAGTCGAGTAGTAGTACACAGAGAAAAGGGAACAAGACATGGAATAGCTTTATGTTTCACCATTTTACAAACTCATTTTATGTGTTTAGTAAGCATATACGGGTTAAAATCGGAGAATAGCACAACAACAAAAAACATCCTAGAATCTTGAAGCACTTCTCTAAACACACCATTTCGTCACAGATTAGTTGTCGTATGGGCTATTATAAAATGCATCTATGCCATGCCTACTCAGAGCCATTTCATCACTCCAACCAAAATCTATGATGGTGTGGTATGCTTTTAAGCGACAATCAAAAAGATTAGTGAACTGATTAAGGCAAGCTTTATGTTCGCTGTTGTACTACAAACTACCATATGAAAAATTATTTAAATCCTTTAGCACGAGAGAAAACGAAAATTCACAAAAAACATGAAATACAGGATCGCTGCAGTTCAACAAGCAAACCACAATAGTAGCCAAACCAAGTTATAGCCACGATGAAGATGATTACGTTTATTCATAGAAGGGGCAAATAAGGATCTTTCTTTTTTTGTTTCGTACGACAATAAGCGAGTACGAATATAAAAGAGGAGAATGCTGAGATACAGCAACCTACAAACAAACTCTTATGCAACTCTCTGGTTATCTTCACAATTTTGTTTAATATTTGTTTAAAAGGGAAAAGAAAGAAAATGAGCTTAACTGCTTAATGGGATCATGCTTATATGGAGCAGGACAAAAACAGCCTGTTAACTACGTTTCAGTACTTTTGTGTATGTTATAAAGCAGTAAAATTCTCTCTCTTCTTCTTCATCTTTATTCTTCTGGTGATAATTGCTAAAACAGAAAGAGAAAGCACAAGGCAAGGGAAAAAGCAAAGATGCTTGTGTGCACGTAGATGTATATTCATATCCGCACATTATTATTATCATGGTGTGGAACTAATGGAACTTCACTAGTTTGTTTTTGAGTAGTGTGCTCCCAGAGAAAACCAACATCAACAACCACCACACCATACCACTACCAACCACTACCAGCATTTTAGAAAATTTTCTAGGAAGCAACTCACACAAAAAGGAGAAAGGAAAGTAATCAACAAGAAATCTTCTCGGGAAGTAGCAGCAGTTTTCTTCGAGTAATAAAGTAGAAAAGAGAAAAGTACGGGGAGAAGAAAGCCCTTTTAAAAATTAAATTAGAGGGTTGCACAGTACAGATAAGGAGCGAGAACCGATAAGAGTGATGCATGCTCAACAACTTCGACATCACCAGCATTACCTTTATATCTCTAGTGGCACATAATGCGACGAAAGCGGAGTTTAAAGTTTAGAAAAGAAGCTGGTTATTTAAAATCCATTTTTTTCACAGCGTAAAATCAAAACTATGAAGTAAGAAATTTGTCATGATATATGTATTGCATACGCGTGTTGTGTAGTTTGGAAGAGAAAAAGTAAACTAGTAGGAAGACTTAGCTACAAACTTTTTCCATTACGTTTTCAAAGCAAAGAGGTAGATTGAAGTACAAGAAGGGCAAAACAAACAAAACATGAAGCAAGCTCAGTAAAGTTAACGAATTCCTTATTGTAATTAATACTTGTGTAAACACATTCTTACTTTTCATATCAGTGTCTCCGATAATGCTCATGATTCCATTAGTTCCGTAGTAGTCCAGAACGTAATAGTACACTGGAACGGTGTGATTAGCAAGCCCATTTACATAGAGACTGGTAAATCGGGTGAACAACAGATCTGTCAGGAACTACAAACAAAACAAATTCTCGAAATGATCTTATCATCAAAACTGTTATCTCCTTGTTGTGCACTCACTGCTGGGCAAATTGAAATTCATAATAATAATTACGACGTGATGATAATATTCATATTGTCTGTAAAATGAAAGTAGGAAAGTGTAGAAATAAACGGGCAGTTGAATAGTTTAAATCTGGAGATAACAATGGCGCTTTTGTTTTCACAAGGAAACGTTTGTTTTTATAGGGCCTATTCAACAAACTGTTCTGTTATATATACATAGATGTAACTAACAATGAAGGGTCTTTTTAAGTACATACATATGTGGTGGCGTGCAAGACTAAAAGTGGCATCTTAAGTGTTATGCCATTTTATTTACAAGAAATATTTTGTTGAAGTCTTTTCCTTTCCTTCAGAAAATTAGGCTCTTTTGTTTACATAAATGTGGTACAAGTTGGTTGGAATCCCAATGCCAAATAATTTCTTCTTCTCTTATATGATGATATACAATTATAACGCATTATCTAAATATACATACTTATATACTTGATATAAATTCGTTTTCACTCACCTCAACATAGCGTGGTCTGAACTCATCCTCATTTTCCAAGTCAACATTTGTAAAGTAGCGCTTCTTCACCGCCTTCGTAATGGGGAACAATTTACTCTCGAATTCGGAAACGATTGGAAGTAGTCTTGGGAGTCTCTGGTCGATAAAATTCCCATCGTATTTGCCATCATTAAAGGAATTGACTGTCACTGTTGATGTGTGTAAGAGTTGAAAACATTCATTTGCACGCGACGCACACACGAATATGTACATTTGGTCCCAAGAAAAAGTAGCAAAAAATAGAACTTAAAATTAGATTTTTTCTTCACGCGTTTATTATTCTTCGAAGAGTACTTACATTCTTGACATTTATTTTAAGTGCAATTTTCTTAAATAAACACTTTTACTGCATAATATAAACCTAGTAAAGTACATGTTTTAGTTAGTTAAATTATCTTTTGGCTGTACTCTTTTCCCCTTGTACCAGATTGACAGCCACGTTTCTCCTTTTTATACCATTTCCATTATCATCTTCATCCTAAAAAAAACTTTAGCCAACAAGATTTTTTCCAACGATTTTGACGATAATTCCCGTATGGAACTTGTATCTGCTATCTACATGCATACATTATGCAGACTACTACACACATCCTCATGATGATGTGATGTGAATGTTTGAGTATAGAAAAAAATAGTCTATTCTTTTCTCTCTAACTTGCCGTTAGTGGGGGCAACTGTGTCGTCGTGTCGTCCTGGCCTGGTCCTATAGTGGCATTGGTGATGGTAGCAGTGGGAGCTTAAGTACTCACTCAGCTGCCACAGCAGCACACCATCAACAACCGACCACACCACATCACACAGCGTTCTTCCTTGCCTTTTGAAGCTTCTCTACATCTTCGTGTACCTTTTTTGGGAAAAATCCCATTTATGCCATCAATAAGGCTAACAACCCACTAACACCAACCTGAATGTTACAAGGAAACTTTGTTCATCATTGAAATCATCATCATCATCACCAAAACAGTAGTGTAACAACATTCTTTTCATCCTATGGCATTTCGTCTGTGTGCGTCTCTTTCCTACTTTTTTTGTCTTTCTTGTTTTTTCCAACTTGACGCACAAAAAAACTTTCCGTACTAATGGGCGCCTTAATGTGTACTTTCTCTTTGCACCACTGCTACTGCTCAGTTGTTAAACAAACAAAATCTACAGACACACAATCCTTGTCATGCCATACACGCATACGATTATAACACATGTCAAATGATTATAATAACCAACCACACGAGAACTTTCAGGAAGAGGGTGATGATGGTGATGGGGCCAAAAATGAAAACGCCAGTTTTCGGGCCAAAGTGCGAGCAAAAGCTTAGTTGTTTCTACTCTGTTGGTAGCGTTCTTTTGAACGCCATGTCATGTAGACTCTTACAATAATAAACATAGATTATATATATATTATGTCATCTTGTAATTGCAAAATAGGAACGAAGCTCACAACAACACAGCGAACTAAGCAAAAAACTACACGACGAAGAAAAAGGCAGAGACTCGCAGGCACATACTTAAACCTACATTAAACTGCCATCGTTATCATTATCCTCATCCAAAACACACCATCATCGTATCACCATCACACACACGTACAATACACGATATAAACATCAGTCCCATCATCATCATCGTTTTCCATACAACTTCCCCAAAAACTGAAAAACTTGCTACCTTGTTATCAAACAAGTGAATGTACAAAATAGAAAATGGAGGCATGATATAACGTAGCCAGAAGGGATTTTTGAGCTAGTGAATAGCGAATAAACCATATTAACAGGGTATTGCAGACATAATTTTTTTTGAATATGCAATGTAGCTACTGATGCCGCCACTACTCTCCAAAAAAAAACCTTCGGGTGAAGCCCATAAGGAGTGAGTTAGTAACTCATGTTACATGCTGTCTTTCTCTTTTCCCCTAACTACATTGCAGTACATACATACATTCAATATTATCACATTATGTGAAGTTAAGTACACATAACTATACCACCAACACTCTAGTGAGCTAAGCATTCAAACTTTTGCTATATTTTCTCTTCTTCATACTTTTTTCCTTTACTCCCTTTCTCTGATTCTGAAAATCTCTTTTGCATACACATGCATGTGGATCTGTGGATGCTAGAAAGATAGAGAGTGATTGTAATGGCCTTGTGTACTTATTATAGTACTAGCACTCACGTTACATTTTAGGAGTAGACCTGGGTAGATAATGCATGCATATAAGGGAAGAGTGATGAGATGGCGGAAAGAGAAAGCAGCTCATGTAATGTGAAACAAAGGCTGCTCTTTAATCCAATTTTAATGACATTTCTCATCATTTAGCAGTAGTGTGCTTTCTCTTGTTGGCTGTGCAGTTATAATGCATCGTTGCTACTATCCTCTGCTCAACTATCACTGCCACGTAATACCATATTACATATTATTTTTGTAACACACAAAAGCAACACTTTTTGAGACTTTGCAAAGCACGGTGTAGAGATGATGATTAGAATGATCAACTAACTTGATTGTTAGTATGTTGGCAGTGGTTATGTGTGTATGTTTTGGACAATGCTAAGGGGAAAGATAATATGCTTTGCAGGGTATATATTACATATTACCACGATCGCTGGAAGATACCTTTGTGTGAATACTACTTTCCAAATGGGTTATGATTGTGGGAAACATTTTGCATGCAACCACTGCATGCGAATCTTGAACTGTTTTTTATGTAAAAAAAATTCCCCATTCTTTTATTTCATTCATCACACTTCACTGCAACTGGCGCTGCAGGGAACTGATGATGATTTAGTAATGTAGTGTAAAGAAGCCGATTTGTGCGACATGAGTTTGACCTTGGTGCTCTTCGCTTTTCTCGTTTGCTTGCTCGTTCACAAACGCAAACATAATAGTCCCATCTCATATCGTCCGACTTAAATGATCTTTCTCTTTAGCATTATCATGCTTTGAGACCCAAAGCAGTCCTCAATGACAATGTAGTAATAAGGCTTGGGGTTCAAAAGACTAATTATTCTGGAGGAAATGGGAGCCAAAAAGGATTTTCGCCGAAGTGAAAGTATTAGTTGCAAGGCAAACAAAATACTAGTTATTCATTCCCCTTTTCATTCTTTTATTCTATGTAAGTGTACAGGCTGTATTTTGACTGTGTACTTTATTTGCAAACAAGGAAAGTATGTGTGCGTAAGTCTGATGAACACTGTGCATAAGATACTATGTACCCTAATAATTTAGTACGTCGTATCTCAAAGTACAAAGTAGCGATGATGGCTTTTATAGCTACAAAATTCTTAACACTATTTGCTGGATTGTGATTTATTCGATAAAGTAACAAAGGCTAGTTGGATGGTGATCGTAGCATTGCATAAAGTACTTACATAAAAAGAGAAAGTATTTTCTTTTCCAAGTACAAAACTAAGAAATAATAGGAAACGGGAATTATAAAAGTATGGTTTTGGGTCTTGGGATCTTTGTTCTGCACCATTATCTCATCATTATCACCATTGGTGTAATATTATAGCGTAATTATGCCGTAGTTGGACTTCCATAATGCCTCTATTTCTTTCATATGAAAAATATACTACATCTGCATCTCTTTCCCACTAATTAACAATAAAGTAATATTTAAATAGTCTCGTATGAATATACGAAGGTGAAATAATGACAGTGGTGGAAACTGAAAACGCATGCCATCATCATGTACCTTACTACCTTAGTAGCATCATCCTGCTATTCTGCTAAATAATAAAACCATTTTATTTGAAAGAGCAGACAAGAGAGCTATTGCACTACTAGAGAGTAGGAAGCAAAGAGCAAAAGCTCAAAGTTTCTATTTTCTCATTTTCAACTTTTCATTAGGCAAGGCATACACACAAGTCGTGGTGGAAGACCACACGCACACAGACACATTATAGACATGCAAAGACACATACATAAATACTTTCACAACGACAGAGGGAAATAAAATGAATACTATCATCAGCATCATCACAAAGCAACTAACCAAGCCTTAATTGTGCAGTGTGAGCAGCAGCTGAGTTAGAGTTAGCAGATAGACTACCTTTGTAAATGATCGCATGAGATGCTGATGATGGTTTGATGGTTGGTAAAATAGTATGCGGTTTCTGCAAAAACTTTCATTCTGGTTTTGGTTGGCGCTGTCTTTTTCCTCACTGGTGTGTTTCACTATAACGCATATTTACTTGTAGTGCCGAAAGACAGAAGCAGGAATCCTTGTAAAAGTTTATTTTTATACTGTATTATGTGTATAATTTTTTTAGTGTAAAAAGTAATTCCTTTTCTTTGTGAAGATATAAGCCTAGAATGTTATAAGAGAGTTGGTAATGGGAGAGGAAAAACCTTTGTTGACTTTATTGCTTTGCCATACTACATACTACGCAATACACAACGTAACCCAAAAATCTCTTTGATATGGTTTAATGATTATCCTTTGGAAAGGTAATCGTATTTTGGTTTTTTGATGTTGGAAATTTATTTGATGGGAAAGGGAATGATCTTTTAGTACAGAAGCACAATATCATAATATTGATATCAAGAGTAATCTTGTATTCACGTTAGTCCCCTTTCTTCGGTCTAGTACTTACTTTTGGATTTCCATTTTGTAGGAATAATAATTATTATTAGGATTATTTATTAAATACTTTATCTTTTGAAGACGCTCTACAAAGGGAATTCGGTTGAAAAGAACAAAATCTAATTGGATTTTATTCGTTTATTTATTTTTTGCACGGAAAATGTTTTCGAGTACTTTTATTACTAGCTGAGTGAGTAGAATATATTTCAGCATGCGGTAAATCAGATCTTTTTTTCTTACGTGGATAGTAGAAGGCTCCCTCATGTCGAGAAACCCCAGTGAGCACAGGAACTTTAACCACTTGACCCTCTTTCAGCAAATCCTCTGGTAATTTTTTGAGGAGAACATTGTCAACAGATGGGGCAAACCAGCGGGGAAAGCTAAAAAAGCTCTGCAAAAAAGAATAAAATAAATAGCACACAATTGAGATTGAAAGAATGACATATATTTTCACTTTGCACATCCAAACAACATATGTCATTATATTTCTGAAAGAACATAAATCTAATTTGTACGAGTAGCCAGCGGTTTGGTCTATGGTTATGTTATATTCATGGTTTTAATCATAAGACGCTTGCTTTTATAATTTTAGATGTTTCGCGGTTTATATAACTTGAAGTTTTAGTAGTCATGTTTGTATTACACACAAACACAATTTCACCTTTCTTATTAAACACAAAATTACTCTTTTGCTGTAAAGAAAATGAATACAAAAAGAGACAACGCGAAATGAGAGAATCGAGGGGAAAATATTGGCAAAGACAAGAGTAGATTTTGTTTTGACGAAATGTGTGTGATGCAATACATTAAATATATTTTTATAACATGTGTGCACTAGTAACAAGATTATCGGAGTCAAAAAACTAACTTCGTGTGTTCTCCTTCTCTCTCTCTGATAACACAAACCACCTTCTTCACATTTTTATTACTACTATGTTTTTTCTTGGATTGGATGGAGCAACGAACTTTCACACTTTCGCAAACGTCTTTGAGGTTTAATGTATTATTCATTCTACATTATTTCCCTTCTCTATCCATTTTACCGTTCCCTCTTCCTATTTAATAACATTGATAATGGAATCTGGGAATGGTTTACAAAGTACATAGAAAGCACCGGTCTAACCAAGCAAAACGATCTTGTAATGTACCATCACCATCATTCTCTCCAGGTTTATGTTATACACTGTAGTATCACGTTGCAAATCTTAATTGAGATTTGTGTCAAACCAGCATTTCTCTTTTGAGCGAGATCAAAAGAGCTATCTTGGAAGATTAGATTATGTACCATTATAGAGCTTGCTATTTAGGTGAAGCAAAATGAATTTATAGTAAAATTGTTTGTCTTGTATTAATTAGTAAAATTAGGTAAACTTGCTTTTGGTTCACATCAAACCACAAAACTATAAATCTGAAGTAGTTTTTAAGTGGTTTTTCTTGTGTTATGGTTATACGAAAGCATGATAGTAGCTCCATAAAATAGATACCCATCAGCAAGAGCAATTACAAAATGCCACACAAACTGAATAAAAGCATAATATTAATATTGAACATTTTGCAATTTTTGCATGTGTTGTACAGATGATAAATATATACATACCCTACAGTTTTCTAGACCGGCAAGTGCAGGTAAGAAATTATGATAATGATGCTTACATAGTGAAACTTTCTCTATCACGTATCCTCTGTGCGGCAGAAAAATACTACGTTACTACTGCAATATGCTATAGATATATAATGTAACGCTATTCTATTCTATGTAACAAACTGACAACAAAATCGTACGACTAACCAAATATATTGCGTTACAACTAAGGTCGTTACGACAAAGTTTTAAGGGGAGTTCAGTGTAATGATAACCAATCTTTTTATTAACTGGGCCTAGTTTTACTTCATTTCACAACGTTCCTTTTTATAATAATGCTATGCACAAATGCACATTGATATATGTAATATTGGAATGATACATACATACATATGGTTGGTTGTAAACGAAGAAAAGAGAATGCATCGGAAATATTGATTTTGAAATTTATCCAATTCTGCAAGAAAACCTTTTGATATGCTTTTTATTTGTCAAGTTATTAAAGCGTAAATACCACAGGGACTTTATACTGAATAACCTTTGTCAGTTTCGTGTATAAGTGTATAAGTGTGATAGTATTAAGTGTTGAAAAATATTACCAACGGCTTGTATACCACTTTGCGATTGACAATGTGGGTTTTTTTCTTACCAGCATATTGTTCGTCTCCTTCACAAGAGTTGTCATATCTTCTTTCCGAAGGCATTCTACTAACTCTCCAAAGGATTCGTAAGAGCACTTCAATCGGGATACGAGCTCCCTTGCTGATTCCACAGGGTTCCTTTGAAAATACTGGCTATTCAAGGCTGTACCACCCAGGGCAATAATCGAACGATATAATCCTGTGAAAAAGTAAGATAGAGATAACCATGTGGTAGAGTGTGTGAATGTAAAATGCGGATTAAAAGTCATTAATATTCTTTTGCTATATTAAACAAAGCAGTATGTTGAAACAAAGGGGAAAACGCGAAATTCTTAGTATCAATTTTGCTCAGTGAGAAAAAGAGGCTGGGAAAGAAAAGAAAGTGAGCAAGTATAGAAGACAAAATAAAACGAGAATCATAATCTGACTGCCAAGTGAGTGAAAGGAAAATGAGAATCCAATTTTGAATGGTTTTTTTCTCAGGGTCTTCAAGTGAAAACATTCTGTAACAATATTCATGTAACGTACCTTTGGTCGTTGGAATGAAAGTGAGAAGTGAAGCTGATGCAGCACCGGCTCCTTCACCGACGAGAGTAATTTTTTCCGGGTCTCCACCAAAAGATGCGATATTCGCTTTAACCCACTTGAGAGCCTCTATTTGATCGAGAAGTCCCCAGTTTCCTGCAGCATCTTTCGTCTCCGTACTCAGGAAACCTAATTTACATTGAGATTACATTTAATGGAATACGGGAAAGAGTACAAAGGTGCATGAGTAGAATACGTAATGCATGTATTGTATCCTTGATGAAAATGATAAAGATGACGAGACGTGGATTAACCAAGAGAAAATAGATCACGAATCAAACGTCGAAAATGAAAGGATATTGTGAAATGCGGATCATGTAGACTGTTAAGTATAAAGCACTGCAAAGAAAATTAGCCAACCGAACATTTACGAATCGCAGTTACAGATGTTCACACATCTCATGAAAGTGACTGAAGAGAATTCTTTTGACGATAAAAATAAACAATTATAACTTTAAAAGTTTCAATTATTGCCTTGTGACAATGCGATTAAATTATAAAACAACCTTTCGCAATAGTGAATATTGAAAATGGTTGTGTTATAAAAAAGACTATTATTAAGAAGCATTAACACCCATTTTCAATAGAAATTACAATTTTTGCTACTATTTTTATAATTAAGAACTCAACAAGCAACAAGCCAGTACTATCTCAACACATGAAAAACATGATTTTCATTTTAAATACTTTCAAAGTGAAATATTTTCAATTTTTCTCCTCAATTATTTTTGTGCATATGGGCAAGGGACAGCCAAACCTGTTGTAAAAAACCGCATATACTAAAAAGTACACATATTCAAGTGTATTGCATGTATTCTTTATAGCTCAATAATTTGGCTGTACAAAAAAATGGGGCGAAATGCTTTGAAGGCTGTTACTTTGTAAGTATCAGAGAGGTATATGACTATTCTGTAAACTATGGACAGCCGAACAAAACCAAAAAAGAGACGGAAGTGGACGCAGAGAGTAAGAGTCAATAGCCTTGAGCTATTATATTGTATCTACATACAACAAATCCTTTTCTCTTCATTTCCTACTCTTCTATTTTATCAAGGTTTTCTGTACCTGCTCTTGTCTATTTTATCTACAGATTTGACCAAATAAATGTGAAAAAAATTATACAAACACTCTCCTATTTATTATCCTCTCCTTCAAAAAAAACTACGTAGTCTATACATACATACATACATATACCTTAGTTAAAATAGATGAAGAAAAAGAAAGGCTTTGTGGTTGATTCTCTCTTTCTTTGCAAGTTATTCTCATTTCATTTTCTACACTAAACAGAAAAAGATTGGATTTTTATAAAGACTTTTTATGTACATTTTTCGCAACAGAAAACGTTCCTTTCTCTCTCATCTCATATCGTATAAAAGCATAGATGCATGGAAAATGGTACATAAAAGGACGAAGCAACTCCTCTATTTTTTGGTTTTAGGAAAAAGACGGATTTTCATTCCCAGTTTAAACTAACAACGTAAATACTTTTCCCTGCCTTCACAATTTTTATTCGTTTTCTTAGTAGAGGTTTGGTGGTTGGTTACTCTTACCACTCTTTAAAAAAAGTAAATTCCATTGCTGGATATGTGTTTTTACTTTCTTTATCGTCTTTTGAAAATATCCTCCTTTGTGTATGAGGAACTCATGTCATGCTTATATGGTTTCGTAATAATGTCAGCAAAAAAGCAGATTACATACTGGCTAGGTACGTATTTATATAGCTGTAGCTGTTCCACTCATTTTTTACTATTGAAGGCGAACAGATTGCAACGCATTGTGAAATTATTTTCTTTACAAAAATAAGAAAGTTAACCAGCCATGTAAAAACTTTGTTATTGAGCGCGGAACCTATTTTATTTTGTAACATTTTATATTCCCACCAGCCATGCTTCTACGTAAGCCTCTTTTTGTAGAATATCTTATAAATTATAAAACATGCATAACATTAGCTGGTTAACCGCATAGTTGAGATTGAAAACATTAATTCATCCTCATTTTAAATTAATTCAATATTTAATGATTTCAGGTTTTAGAACTCCTACATATTTGGCTGAACATATGCGTACGCACACAGGAGAAAAACCATTCAAGTGTCTAAAGTGTGGGAAAGGTATGGCATGATACTGCAATGCGTTTTTAAAATGTATAATGTTTAGTAACTAACAACATATAATTTCAATGATTTCAGGATTTGCTTTGAATGGTAATTTGACCAAGCACTTGAGAAATTCCTGCGAATTACTTACCAAATACTCCGAGACGGTACTGTATAGAGACCACAACAACATTTTGATCCATTAGATAATCCGGTCCGTACAGAAGGGAGGAGGCCGTGCCTGTGATGAATCCTCCACCATGAATAAACACGAGAACATTTTTGAGTGTATCCAGCTGCATAATGAGATAAAAAATACCATATTGATAACAGTCAAAAATAGCAAACAATTGACAAATAAATTCGTTATATTATATGTATGTCATTTTTAATGTCATCAAGCATTATGTATAGTAAAATCAGAACTTGGCTGTATTAAACTTTATCTACTTACTATTGTTAGATAAAATAAGAAAAGAGTAAGAACATTACTTGATACTTCAACCTATAATTTTATGCAATAATTTTTTTCTTTTAGACATATTCTTCATATAAGTTCTCTCTTCACGTGTGCTCTACAACTTTTCCAAATAATCGCCACTACGATTTAACTTCTGCCATTTTCTCAACATATCGAAATACGAAACGTGAAATAAAGTGTTCTCCTGTTGGTAATGGGGATGGGGATACAATAAGAAAATGACTGACATGTGAAAATGCTCTGTCAATTACTCTTTCCTTTTTCTGTCGATTATTGTGTGCCCACTGTTGTGCATGTACTTATATAAATATAAGGAATTTATAGACAAAACGTACAACTCTTTTTTGATGTGCTGATGTAATGTCTACATGTGTTAGTGACAGAAAGGAAACAAAATAAAACTTTTCTTAGTCAACAAAACCATTGCAGTAGTTTTGCAAGTAAATGATTTCATTCTCAATGCAGAAACACTAACAACATAACTCTCAGAAAAAATGCTAAATACTTTTTTATGGACCTAACAAAGCTGCTATCGCAAAAAGGCGTAGGGAAGTTGTAGAATCGATATTTAAAAATAAATATAAATTGTGAAATGCTCTTTAATTTTGTTCTCTCCTTTTATCAAAAATCAAAATAGTCAAACGTTCACCAAATTACCTCATTGTGGGTTTATTCAATAAATTATGTTATGGCCTAAACACAACCAAATTAGACAACTTCGACAAAATAGCCAATAGAGTACAATGTGGCTACTAAGATAAAGATAATCTACAAGATCTGGATTGCCTAACACAAGCGTAAAACCGTCTTAGTTGACGGATAAATATCGAAAAACATTTCACGAAAAAGCTTGCACCCTTTTAATGCGCCAACGTACAAAAACTCTAGTCTATAATTTTTACTTTTGAACTGTTCTGAAAAAGCATGAGAGTAAGCTATATTGAAAATAAAGCCTAGAAAAAGACAGCAAAGAAAAAACTCATGTAATCATGAGAATAAAGCCATACATTCGAATGATGATGGGAATGGTTATCTTTATCATGAATATTTTTCTTTGTAGAATAGTTTACCGAAGCAATTTATTATATTAAATCCATGTTTCTGTCCGTCTGCCATAGTCAACAAGAAAGCTTAGAATGAATTTAGAATGTGAATATCTTGGCTCCGTACTACACGATTTTTTTATGTCAACAATGCCTTCCACTATAACAGTTCAGAACAAACTTGTACATCACACGGAAAACGGATTTTAAAGTAAGATGTAGAAGGGGGAATTCAATCTACAAGTTGCTTTTTGGCAATGTGACTCGCTCAATAATTGGCCTGATAAAAATGTAAAATTGGGTACATGCTATTTCGAAATTAGGTTTGACAAGACTTCCATTGTTTTGAAGTAAATTGTAGCAATGAAGTAAGAAAACCTTGTAAAAGTTATCGGGTGAATATTATATTTTGTTTGCGCTAACGTGTGGCTTCTTTGCTTCGCACAATTTTATTCGCTATTTTATGTTTCTTCAGTTACAACTTTATGGCGCTTTGAGAGTCTTTATTAAATGTTTGTTTACAGTTGTTTTGAACGACGACAGAAAATAGACAACTACACACTGACGGTGCTGTTTACAGTACAATGGAGGAATTTCTTCATAAAAGTTATCATCATTCTCATGATCCTCCTGCATACATTTACATTTACATCACTCATCAGACACTTGGGGTTAGGGATGAGATGTAATTTTCAAAAGAATCGTAATGGCAAAGATGAGTCAGAACTGGTAGGCGAATAAAAAGTTTTCAGAAGATACATATTTACCCACACTTTGCCAAGATATAAACAAAAATGAAAGGCAATTCGAAATATATATAAAAGTAAACTTTTGTTACGTGATGCTACAACATTTCTGCATGAATCTCATAAAATGGGCTTACACTTGGGGAAAATGGTATAAACTTCACGGGTTAAAATTACTTCCATGGAGCACTAGCATCTTTTCTAGCATCACCTTACTTTTTCATTAACGCAAGAACGACAAGATGAATGCATAGTCATTTTTTCAAGATTTTCAATGTTTGGGCTCAATGCAAGCATTAGCATAATGATATTGATGACATTATTATCCTTTAACCGTGAAAACTACTATATTTCTGTGAACAACAAGCTAAGCTCGAAACGGAACCAACTCCCATCGTCATCATATTTAATACGATGAGGTGTCATCTGCAGGTTCGCTAATAATCTGTAAGGAACTGCGTGATAACGAAAAATATTATAATACTTGCATAATATTTCAGGGCTTCTTACATTAGTTGAGTACACGTTCAGAGTCAAGCAATCCTCTTGTCCGATAACTTTGTTCGTTGCAACATTAAGTTGCGGACATGCTGGCCCGTCACGAGTTCCATCTAAAATTCCTTCCCATGCTGGAATTGGCCTGGGCTCCTGTAAAAAGATACATGTTTTTAGTTGTAGGAAAACTCTCTAGTCTCTTTGCTTTTTTCATGCATTGTTGAAAAGTATTGCACACAATAAAGAATTGATTTTAAGCAGAGACTATAGTGCCTAATATAAAACAATTTGTGTACACTATTTTTCATTTTTATGGCAATGACATTAGTTAATTGATTAGTACAAATTAGCAAAAATGTTTTTTGAGCAATTGGTTTACATGGAACAAAGTGAGTAAACCAGAAAACAAAATTATACATTTCTATCGGTATTTATTTAATTTACAAAGAATTAAGCTAATTTGGAATGCATTTATAATTATTAAAGTCATGTCTTTACATCATCAGCAATTTTCATATTTAACGAAATGTTTGCCATCTCTTAGAGGCTCTTAACTGAATCAATATTAATGATGAAATAGTTACCCTAAATCGCATCTCTTTTGCTGGGCTGGAAGCATATCTTATTCCCTTAAAAGCATAATGTGTCTCCTCTTCCAATCCCCGAATTTTGCCAATTTTTGTTTGAACGACAGTTGCACGTGCGTCTGACACAAGCAGCGCAAGAAATAAAATGGAGAGAATGCCTATTTTACGCTGAAGACGAAGAGAATAATAGCTACTATTTCTCTGCAGCAGTTCAGACCCTCTGCCGCTAATGCTGGCATTGCAACAATGGCAAGGAGAAGAAGACTCCTGCTGCTGATAATGATGACGATTGTCACGATGATGATGATTATACAGTTTCTTCAAATCCATTTTTTGTCTTTTCTTATTCAAGTACAGGATCTTAAAGGGGAAAAATTCCGAACAAAAGAAAAAAATACTTTTTTATTTTTTTAGAAAAAAAGTTTTTCGTTCCAACTTGTTTATACGATGATACTCGTAAAAAGATGTTGGTTTCTTCTGTACCAACTTTCTTATTACAACTACCCGCACTACTGGCTTAAGTAATAACCACGTTTTGTTCTAAAGCTTGTTCTCAATAGTGAAAACTAAATATAATTTTAAGTTTTACAAAGAGAGGCTATATATTTTTCCGTCAATGAAAAACGGCTGCTGGATAGATGGATTTTTTTTTGGAATGAAAAATATAGCCAAAGTATTAAAGCTACTTTTGGTTTGGTTGGTTTTCTGGTGGTGCGTTTTAATAAAAAAAAGAATCTAACAAAGCACTTGCTCAATGCAACAGCAGATTACTTACATTCACTTTTTAAAGCAGATAGATAAAATGGGCAATTTGCTTATTCACTGTAACACACAACACCAAACACTTCTACATTTACGTAGCGAAACACTAAAAAAATCCGAATGTAAGAAAAATACACTTTGCTCCATAAGAGTACAATGTATTTTCTGTCCCTTTTCTTCCTTTTTTCCTATTCCCTTCGTCGGCGTTTTCACTCTTGACTAAAACGGAATGTAACTATGTGGAGGAGAAAAGAGAAATACTATCGCACAAATGAAGAGTGTATTAAACTACGCTACTTGACTTCTGGCCAAGTTTCTTTTGAAACTACATACACAACACACTGCTCTGCAATTGAATTGAAGAGTTTTTTTTACTGTTGACTAAAATTGGTTGTTGTAGCATGGGCTACTTACTGGCTCTTGTGCATGCTTTGTTGCCTTCTTCTCTTGAAATTTCCTTTCAAATTTGCCTTGAAGCAACTCCCTTCTCTCCAGTAACCACTACCACTACTTTTCACACAAAACACAGAAATGCAGAAAAAAATGAATCAATGAATGACGGACTATACTGATTTTTGACTTTTTGTAATAAAAAATTTGGCTTCTGTATTCTTATTTTTGAGAATGCTGTTATATTTTTTGGCTTGAATATCAAGAAGGGATGGAGCCAGCTCTTTTGCCAGCTAGAATAGCTTTTGTATTTAATTTTTTTAAAGTAGTTGATGATGAACAGATAATTAGCCTAGTTCTTTTCAGCCAAAAAACTTTTTTCCTTTCCGATAAAATTTCTAACCTGGAATAATTAATTGGGTGGGGATTCTAGAGGATAATAGATAGATGGAAAAGACTGCATGCGAAATTAAGCTTTTTGTGTTATTGTGACTTCTTTTCAGCTTAATTTTGCATTTTATTAAAAAGAGTAAAATTAATATGCTATTACCTTTAAAGCTAAAATCTGGAAAATGTAAGAAGATTAAAGTTCGAAATAAATGGAGAATAGAGAGCTAATTCTTTCCCGTTGGAAAACTGCAGGCAAATGACCATTATCAAAATTTGCAACGAATTATTTGAAATGAGGAATGGCGATGGTGTTAAAGTTTCTAGTATTATTCACTGTCAAACGGTGTCTAGTACATGTGTGCATAGAATAGCGAGATGCTGCGAATTCTGGGTAGTGGATAAATCTATAGTGGTTTTTGGAGAGCCTGAAGGCAGAATAGTTTCATACACTCAAATATTTTGCTGAACATCTCATCATTTTAAATCATCTAATACATAAGAACCATACAAAAATGCAAAAAAAATGTTTGGAGGTGCGTAGACGTGATGAGGTTTCGGCAATCTTGACCATATGAATGAGCCATTGACCTCTACATGGAAGATCGAATGGTAAAGTGGTGGGTGATTTTGTTGTAATGATTTCATGAAAACTCCTTCTGATCAAACTTAATGCATACAAGACATCTTTTCTCGTTTGCATGCTATCGCTACCACTTGTGTTTGTGTAGAAACATTAAGATGGTTCAAGTTCAAGTTTTCAGATTCCAGGTTGTTTCGTTGTTTGTTGGATTCTCAGGCTAGCGACCCTTGCCTTTTAACAATGTCATGCCATGCACGAGTATGAGAACAAGATTTACTAAAGCAAAGTACAACAATAAGACAGAAACAGGTAATTCGTGTAGCAATAATGAGACGTATGTCTATATGCACGTAATGCATGATTGTGTAAGCACTGACTGTTGTCTTACGCATGCAGAATGCTAAGCATCAAGCATGTAGGAGAGGCAAAGCCACATTCTGATAACGAACTCAGAGGTCTGCTTCTTATCTCTTATTTTCTATCCTACCCATGTTAAACTCAAATTCGCTAGGACATGAGTTTAACATGGGTAGGATAGAAAATAAGAGATAAGAAGCAAACCTCTGAGTTCGTTATCAGAATGTGGCTTTGCCTCTCCTACATACCCGCTAAGCATCATTTCATACAGTAAGCTTGATTTTCTCAAAACATAACGTTAGCACAACATCATATGTATCTGTATAGTTAATGTTACGTCACATGAGGTAAGAGGGGTTTTCATTTTTTGTGATCAAAATACTGTTCTGGACAAGGCAATATATTTGCTTAATGCTCATTTTCTGTTTTTTAGTTTGCAAGCAGACATTATATTAACACTCAGTATCTTACAATTTTGCGTATAAAAGACAAATAGCAAAAGTAGAATGGAGCTAGCTTAGCCTTAGCTTCCCTCGGTTTAGTTAATTGCTCATTTGATAGAGTTGCTGACGTTGTTGTAAGCGTTTAAAATTACTTATACGATTTACACAAATATAAAACTCCTGTATGGTTATCATGTCACTTAGGTTCAACAATTATGATGGTGATGGTGAGAATGAATACTTTTGCCTAATTCGAAATTATTATTTTTTCTTCTGCAAATTAACAAAAATTAATGCAAAATAGTTTTTAATTTATTTAATATCAAATGTAACATCGTTATCACCGCTTACATAAAAGTTAGCTAGTTGGTTATCCAGTATTCAAATCAGCTTAAATAGTTGCTTCTAGTCGAAATACCAATGCAATAATGTTTTATAACCTAAAAGAAATAATTTGTACTACATACAAAGATAAATGAATGCAAAGCTTACCACATTGTATGCATGCATATGTATTCATTAAGCATTCCAAAATTCACATAAAACTCAATTTATGTATACCAAAGCCACCGCGCACTCATCATTTTAAACGAGAGCTTTTTGAACATAGCATCTCCCAAAGCGTAATATTATTCCAGCATTTAATCCTATTACACATTACTTTTCCCAACAACATGTAGTAGTCGTAATGTACAAAACAGCAAACGAGCAAGAGATACATTTTCCATAAAGTATATGATATACTTTTTAAAATATCCCTACGCATTTTTCTTTTTTTTCTCCAAAACACCACGACACAAAATAGAGAGAGAACAGCTTATGTCTATACATCCCCTTGGTCTGGTAATAGGATGGCTGGTTGTCAATATAAAATGCTGTCACAATTTACGCGTTATATCATTTCACAGGGTTTCGTGCTGTGGGTCGATAAGGCCGAATCCAAGCATTGCTACTTCAGTAAAATACTACCAGGACATATTATACTACCATACAACAACTAACCATCATTGCTGCTACGTCGTTGCTCTAACTCTCACTTTTCTTTGTCGACGCAGCTGCATACCCATCCAGTAGCGGATTCTCTGTTTCTGACTCTCTTAAAATCCCGGGCTTCCTTTCTCTCAATCCCTCTCTTGCTTTCCCCGGCTGCACAGCAATGATGAAGATGAAGGTACATAAGAATACGTGGAGTGGTGCTCCTTTTCATGCTTTCTACTTTTAATACCAGGATGATGGGGAAAGACATAAGTAGGAAAGGCTTGTACTAATATGCAATGCAGTTTGGTATGCTTACATTTACATCAGGCATGCAACTATATGTATATTCCCTCAAGAAAAAAATGCTGAACTAGAGGAGAAACCTATTGGAAAGTAAGGAACAATATTATTTTCTCTGTGAACTCCAATCCTCATGGAGAGCAAAACAACAAGCAGTTTTATACTTCAGCATCCATCCGCACACCAACTCACTGTTTATATCACAGCATACGCTTTTCCATCCCGACGCAGTACCTTCCTGTGATAATGTACGTTATAGCTTCCTCCTGACTTCTCTCTTTCCACAGAGTTAACTGGGACTACTGTGGATGTTGTCTCATTCAATTCTTTGGACAGACCAAACAATATCCTCAGTATTAGGAAAACTGTTCACTCCGCTGTTTTATCGATATCTCCTTCTTCTGCACATAATCATATACTTATTTCAAACATTGTATACTATGTACGTATACATAATTTATATTCTAGTCTATATAAATATTTCTAACTGTGGCATTTGCTCCATAAACTTATGCTCCACTTATGGGACTGGATACGTTTAACTGCATAATCGACTTTATATCCAACTGTATATCACATTAATTTTACAGATTCCTCCATATTTTTCAATAAGCTTAGTAACACATTAGTCTATTCTGATTGTGTTTTTAGTTTTCATCGTAGTGCTTCAACTTGCTTGAAAGCCAAACATAAAATGATGGTTGATAATAGGCAGTATAAAAAAAGTTGACATGAAAATTGCGAAATTAAGCTATAGAGAATATATTACACACGTAAATGTACAATGAAGACATGCGAAGGCCGGGCAAACTTTATGAAATTTATTAGGGTTCATGATAACAGCACATTCAAAAGCAAAAATTGAAAAATCTTTTGGTATAATATGCAGAAAATATTTTACGAACATGCAGTATAATGCAATTCAATTTCCTTTTATTTGAATGGAGCCTCCTTCTCTTCTCTAATAGTGTAGTTAATAACGACTTTCTATTCAAGAATTAACCAACACGTACGATAAATAAATTTTGCATTATCACACTTCAAGGCCAAAAAAGGAGAACACTGCTTTTGGAGAATTTCACAATCTCAGCATAATGGTAACAGAATATGGAGCTGGAGTTCATCCCAAACGTGTTTAACGAAGAAAGAGCCAAGTCATTTCAGTTTTTGTACAAGAACCACATGTTTTGGACAAGACAAGTAACGTATGGTATACATAATACATGTACACGCATATTGCACACAGAATGCAAGTAGCATAGCAAAAATATAAAATGAAAGCGTGCAATGAAGCAAGGAAAAACTGTTACTTTTTCGTTCAGCTGTCTGACTTTTCTTTCATATCGAAAGCCATAGCCATACACCACACCACGCAACTGGGACGCGGTGTATGCACGCTATACATAATACTTATGCAATATTGTCCACAAGACTAAGAAAAAGAGAAAAAAGAACATAAAGAACAAAAAATGCGCTGTTTTGGTCAGATGGTATCAAACGGTTTTCCTAATAATAAAAGTTCATCCAGCGTGCACTACTGTTACATATGTACTTACTCTGGTGAAACGAAAAAAGGTTATAATATCCTCCAATATTCCTGCTTAAAATCAACGTTGAACATTGGTGCTGGTTAGATGACAAGTTACTAACATAGCATTCTCAGTTAAATCTATACAGTCCTTGTAACTGGACACTTAAATTTGTATGGACCCAACAAAGTAACACGAAAATTATGTGCAGCCAGGACAAAGAAATAAAAAGAAAAAATCGAGATATTTTGACTGGAAAGTTAGCTGAGAAATGTTCAGGAAGGAAGAAGAGTTCTAGTGCAGAAACAGTAGTAGTACATTATTATCCGAAAAAGTAGCATTTTTGGTGGTCATGCCATAGGCTTAAGCTTAAAATGAGTATATGCAGTATTACAATTTACAATACAAATACATTAGAATAAGCACTAGTTGGTAAATATACATATACATTACATATACATTAGCAAATATTGATAATGTATATAAGTTACAAAATGTTCCTTCTTCCAAGACCAGGCCAGATCGGATCCTCAAAAAATAAGTATCCTGCAGCAACTTCTCTATCAGTAAAATACTTATACTTCCAACTTGTGTATTGTTCTTCATATGCCATGGCATATCCACAATCAACATACATGTAAGCATATTTTTGTATGTATTCCGAATAGCTTATATAATACACCGTTGCTCTCTCACACTCTCTCCTATCCATCTATTCTTCTATAGATGGAGAACAAGAGGTCTTCTCTGGTCTGGCTGTTTGTGTAAAAACTGAGCTGAGAGCTACTACTTGGGTAAAAAGGAGGAAAATAAGAGAGAGAACGAGCAAGGACGCGACGCGCTTTTCCTTTTCCCCGTTCGTTTCAACATTCTCTCTTTTGCCTTGCTGGATTGTTGTTTGCTATAATGGTGGTATTTCTATAATGTGCATGCCATGCACACACGTCTTGCATACAAGTATCCTCTAAAATATATATCTGAAATGCACTACATATCACCATACAATATTACAACAGCCATCAGCATCATAACCACTACATACACACACACCATCCAGCATTTCCATGTTATATTTCCAATGTAATGTACATTGTTCCATGATATGAGGTATAGCTACATATATGTATGGAAAACTGGAAAAGGGGTTTCTTTTCTTGTTACTACCACGATCGCATCAAACCAGTCAGTTACATTTTCTCTTCTGAACTTGACTGGTTCCATTGTGTCTGTCTGTCTCTTTCTGTTCCCCCACACAGACAACATGTATAAGAAAAAGAAAGTCGTACTCAACTCGCTGAACACAGATACATTTTATTCCATTCTCTTCTTTCCATCCAACCTAGGTCTCTCACAGTCAGTAACTACATGCTACTTATATGCATAACCATGCAATATTACATTGTATAAACCTAAACTAACTTCATTCTCTCAAGCAAAAAAAAGAACTGTTTCTTTCTTTCCAGTTTTTTTCTGTTTTCAGCGCAGCTTTCTGATGCCTAGTAAAAGTATCATACATGCCTGAAGGAATCAGTGAAGAATGAAAGAGCTTTCTCTATAAGCATCCCAACCCAAAATTACGAATGTGAAAGCTTAAGAGAGGGCGAGAGGAGAAGTGCAATAGATTTGATTTCAGTAAACGTACATAAATTTTATATATGCATCTGTGTATAGTCGTACATTATATATGGTATCCATAATCCATACTCCTATGGATTCATCGATGCATTTTCTGATTCCAAAATCTAGTGGAAAGATGTTGGAAAACATGTGTTAGTAAGTGCACACACACAAAACTTTATACAGTCTCCACACATATGACTCTCACAAGAAACCCAGCATCAGAACCGTTGTTGGCTGAACTGAATTCTACTTTTTTCTATCATCTAACGCTCTCAGTTAAACTGAACTGAAAGGAACTTAACTGCACACGCAGGAGGTCTCTCGTCTACATCAAAAGAAGCGTTACAAAAGTAGCTCTGTTACCCTTGTTGGTGGTATGGTGAGGTGGTCATATTTTGGAGGTATTGTTATAAACCAAAAGAGCCAAATAAGTCAGAAACAGAATGACAGAGAAGGAAAAAAGAATCAAGCAAAGAAGTAATAAAAGAGAAAAAGTATTATAACCATACACCTAAGACAAAAGGAAACTGCTGGCTCTTCCACCGTAGTTTTTCTACTACTAATTTTACTATCTCGATTCGATTGATTCTCCTTTCGTTTTCTGTGTTCATGTTATTCCCATTGCTCATTGCTCACGACAGTCAGTTGGTCTGTCGATACAGTTGTGTGAGTGTGTACTTTCTTCTGTAAGCTAGAGACATACAATGCACACGACAACAGTGGTTGTTGCGTGTGATATATTATTTGCGTATGGGTACATACAGTACGTACATTCCACGTAGATGGGCATATTAGTACACCAGAAATATACGCAAAAGAGTAGTAGTCCAAGCGAAATATACAAATTTTGATCTGAACTTTAATGCTACTAGAGTGTGTACACTTTTTGTTGAGTTGAGGCTACTAGCACCAGACACTGCCACTGCTGCTTGTACAATAGTGAAAGGGAACATTAGCCCAAAGCAGGCGAGCAGCAGTACTCGTCGTAGCAAAAGTCATGAGTTGATCACTCTTCGAACTTTTCCTAGTCAGTGTTGTTCCAGGCCTGCTGCAAGAATCATCATTACAGCCGAGTCAGAGCCGCACAAAGGAACGCTGATATCAATTTTGTTTCTTTTGCTGTTGTGTCTCTCATTATCATCATCAGAAAAAAACATCAGCAGGGAAAGAACTTTTGTGATTTTATCCTGTGTACTGATTTTAGTCTCCAGACAGAAAGGATCTGATTCACTAAATGGTACACATAAGCATTGTGACGTAATAGTTCGTTTACTGGTTGGTTTTATCAACTTTTATTCCATCTTTTATTCTTTTAGTTATATCCCTTGTGTCTCGTTTTCTCTTCATGCGTGCCGCTAGTAAACAAATTAAAATTGACTGATTTTCCTCCTTTTAACCATTATGTGCCCTGATCATCGTCATCATCATCACGGGTATGTGTAAAAATGAAAAAAATGTAAAAGGTTGAATCATTCTATTTTTTTGCTCACTTCGTTTACCGATACGAAAGTTGTTTTTAATCTGTTTTAAGGCAAAGGTTTAATATGTACAGGCATAGTAAACTACAGTCAGAACAGAAGTGAAAAACAAAAACTCTTGAAAAATATACAGGTATAGTTTCTACTGCTTTGCTCTTGAGAAAGGAGAAAACTAGAAAACTTTTTTTTTGTTTGAAAAGAAGTGACAGAGCGAAACGTTCAAGTGCTGTTGTACTCTCTTAAAAGTTATTTACCTCTTTCAACATTTCGATTTTTTGGGACAACTCACAACTTTGAAGAAATAGAAAATCTTTAAAAGAAACGAACTTGCTGCTCTTTCTAATTTATTTCTCTTGGAGAAAAAATCACTTTCCCTGTATCTAATGATGAGTGTAATCATTATCATTAGTGAAAAGACAATATAACGTTTGTTGATATTTTTTAAACACATTCTTGTAGTGAAAGCACATTTAGCACGTGATTCTCATAAAATATGATAACTTCTACCACGAATTCTTCCTAAATAAGGCAGTTAGAAGGCATTTCCTCCAGCGAAAGTTTTCTGTTAGATTGGGTGTGGTATTTATCGCGTTTTCATTAGTATTCAGTAAATTTAAATGAATTTGTTTCTTGTGTGGTGGCACGTCATTTTATTAAGGAAAACGTACCTACCGGCACGTACCATATCATTCACAACCACCAGCAGGCGAATTGGTGGAAAAAGTGAAAGTAGTACAGTAGGTGGAGTACCACCCATCGTGACTACATACTACCAAGCAAACAAAGTAGTAGTGCTTAGCTAAAGTGCTAAAATACAAATGTCTTATTATATTCATATCGGAAAACAAAATCTAAACTACTTTATTATTAACAAAATACACATTATTATGATTGAGATAAAAATGTGAAAAGTACAGTGACTGAATAACTAGTACTACTGCTTCTGCCATACAGTATAGATATTATTTTCCTTTCACAGAGTTCCTCCCTTTGTGAAGGTAATGCTTCTGATTTGACTTGCAAAACTGTTATGTGCATTAAGTACAACATGGATTTTCAATCTAAAATTGAAAACGTGAAAGTGATAAACTTATCCTTTAGACCAGAAAAGGGTGAAGAGTAGCAGAATAGAGGGGGGAAAGTGAAGAGAGAATTTGAAATGGTACATGAGTGGATGCAGGTTGTATATATCACTCTATAAGACAACGACTTTATAGTAAAGTGCATACACAACTAAAGTAAATACACTGAGACGCCAACAACGGCGACAAAACCATTTGCAATTCACCGGACATGGACCTTATTTCCTTGTATTTGTACTGCTGCTACTGCTTAGCTCCTGTTACTCTGTTCCGTCGTCAGAGTAAAAGAGTGACAGAATGAAATAGTACGACGGACTAGAGAATATCCAGGCAGGCTGTCGTTGATGTTCTGTTGCCGCTATTATTGTTTGTGAGAAAGTGAGGTTGAGTGTGTATGCATCTCATTACTGCCTAGACTTCTGCATTCAACTACTCCATACCACCACTTTCCATAATCATCCAAATGGAGACAGGCAATGGCGGCATTTTACTAGAGAAAATCTAACAACTTTCTCTTGGCTACACGCATAACTTATTTGGCAAATATTAAAGCCATCTAATAGAGAGTCTGACCATTTTGAGCAGGCGAAAAATAAAATAAACATTTTCACCAGTGTGCCATATCCAACAAATATCGCTAGATTGGCGGATCTGAACTCCATCATTCCCAATATGAGGAGCGCTAAGAAAATAATAACTGTTTCCCCGAAAAAAAAGACTCCCTAACCAACACACACAATCAAATAGACTGCCTATATTAATGCGGCACGGCACCGCTTCTGCTGCCTGACTTGAGTCAATGAATATTACTGTTATTATTATTATTATGACGATTTTGCATAGTTAAAAGTACTCGCTAAGCTGTGTGTTTGTGTGCTGCGGTCGTTTTCTGATTGCGTCTGGAGAACTCGTAGTTGAGTCATTTAAGAGTAAGCCAGTCAGTCACATCCACATCATTTTAGCTTCTCTGATGGTTGCTGAATAAAGTTCAACCTTATCTACTACACAGCAAGGTCTTCCTCTTTTGACTGCGTGTGGAGATAAAATACTGCTTTTACTAATAATACAACGTGAACACCAAAAAAGCAAGCAAAGGCGAGCGACAAGGGACTACAAAACTCTCGAATGGTGGAACGTGATGTTGCAAAAATGAGAATTTGTGTGATGGTTTTTGTATAGTCACAGCAAAACCAAAAGGGCAACTTTATATACAGTTGTTGAATAATTAACCAACACTCCTGTGTTGGAATGAAAAGGAAATAAGTACTTGAATTTGATTTGTGATAAAGTAATCATAATCATTTCACATCCGGTTTTGGTTATCATTGTCATCATAATCATCTTTATATTCCAAACATTCCAGTGTATCAATCTATAAATCAAGTTACATACATAAACCATATCAGACGTTATATTGTAGACTTGATATATCATAATCATCAGCTTTTAATGATTTTATTTTAGAAATAAAAATGACATATACTCTCTGATTGAGTGAGTAAGCAAACTTTTTTGCATACGAGAGGTGTATTTTACCCAAAAAATAATTTAGTTGTACATTCGACTAATGTGAACTTGTCCATGTCATGCCACAAGACGACTAACTAAAAACATTAGCAAAAAATAAATATCGAGAAAAGGGACTGCAGAACTTGGAAAAAAGAGAAAGGAGAAAATAATAATAGCACTGAAAAAGTTGTCCTTCTTTTGTCGAGTTTGACATTCTCCTTGTCCTGCTCCTTTCTTTGCCTGTTGTGTTACAATAATAAACACAAACTGACTGGTGAAATAATAATAATGTCATGTATGGTTGTATAGTGTAGTTGTAGACGACAGCACCAAGCTCACTACAGAAAGAGCATTGTGGGTGACGCTCATCCTTCTCCTAAGTCATGCATATAATATGTCTATATTTGTGTGACCAGTAAACATTTTCTTGTACATGAAACTAAGGAAAGAAAAAATGCTTTACTTTTACGAGCATTCCTTAGGCATTATACGGTACCTACTCATAATATAATGCTACAACAGTGTGGCAGTAACATATTATGAGATTTTCTATGCTTTGCTTCAAATCGTCATCTTCACCACGACCAACAGAAGCAGTAGCTAAAGCTAGCAACCAACAAACAACTCTGGACAAAATTATCATCATCAACACAAACTGACGACGACACTAAAGACTTTCATTCTTATGCTACCAGCGTAATATAATAGGTATATAAAGACATATAAGAAAACGGTACAGTGTTGGTCTTACTCTTCTCTTTCGAGGTATACTTTAAGGATAAAGTGTTGGTAATAAAAGAATATCGCGTTGTGTGATCATCCTACAAAGTCATTATCATCATCAAAATCATCGCCGTTTGCTATTCTGCTAACATACCAGTATGTCTATCTTCTTCTATGTAAGCTATATATACAAGCATACTGGCTATATAAGTATAAAAATACTCTCTCTTAACTCAACAAAAAGCACAACTGACTCAACTACCGACATGGTACACGACGTAAAATAAAGAAAAACAAGCACAATATCACGGTAGCAAAAAAAGAAAGAAAGAAAGCCGTGTGCTTACAACTTATGGTGTGGTGGGTTGAAGACTTGATGATAATGATAGCTATAATGTAACAAAGTAGTAGCCGACTTGGTTAGTGCACAGCAGTATTATAGCTTTTAATACTTGATGACCTAAATCCAGTCTGTAGCGAACATAAAAATATACACCAAGACGTGAAAGAAACCAAGTTAGCAAATAGCAGCATACCCAAAATCAAGAGAGACTTTTTTTCTCCGTTTCAATCGGTAGCACCTGAGCTGTTGGTTTTACTCCATGAAGCAAGCATACCTTCAATTTATTATACCGGTATTTTTCTTTTCTTTTCTCTAGCGGTGGCGGCAACGAATGGTTGACTTTTCGGTGACGTCTGGAGAACAATAATAATAAGAACAACAGGAGGACAAATAAAAGCGAGAAAAAGTCATCATCAACAGCCAACTACAAAAATAGTATACAAAAGTAACCATGTAGTGTAGTCCCCATCACAAAATATATATTTTTCCCTCGGTCTCAGATTTTTCCTTGTTATTTCTACGCGATTTTTCTTCTATTGTGTCCACACAATTTTGTCACATTATAACTGTTGGTGGTACACAAAGCCTACACGAAGAATAAAAAGGCTCGTGTGTATAATAATAGATGAGAAAACAAACAAAAGGATATCAAAGCGTAGTTGAAAAAGAGTCCCTTTAGACCATTGGTTTGACTAGTGAAAGCAACATATCTTCTAACAACTTTCTTCATTTCCTGTTATCATCGTTTTTCTATGAATCATCATCATTATCAAAACTACAACAAAAAATGTATGCTTGTTATCAACATATAGTCAACGTTGATCATTGATTGTGTGTGAGAGTGAGTATACTCATATCTGTAACTTTTATGAACAACAGTAGGAACATAAGTAAAGAATAATCATTCAAATAAATTAATGTGAATAGGTGCAAAAGGAATCATGATGTAGTAATATTCTTTAACGTTTTTGTGATGTCGCCGGTGTGGCAAAGTATGACACTAGATAAAAATATGCCAAGCAGCGGAGCGATAAAAAATAATCAGAATGTTGCCGTTCAACTACTGTTGGAAAGGTGAATGAACCATT
>JAQFZH010000494.1:0-31809 GCA_034695485.1 Entomobrya nivalis | reverse complement strand
TTGGAAGGGATACAATTAATGAGCATCGTAGCTCTGGGAGCTATTTAGATGATCCGAAAGGCTTTGTTGATATTTTTCTTGGGAAGATCGATGAATTTAAGGATAATCCACATCCACACTTTAATGGTATGGTTTAAATAATACCAATTAAAACATTAAGTAATTTGTTAAAATCATTATGCGATATAGCAGAAGAAAAAGTGCGTCTGAAATGTTTTGTGAGTGGACAGTGAGAGACTTCTATGCAATGCGAAGGACGTCAGCTTTTTCGTTATTATCACGACTGGCAATGTCAAAAAACAAAATTATCAATGCAATTGTTAATTCGAATGTTTTCAAAGAATCCTCAATCTCACGATCTTGGAGGAATTTGCTGTGTTTATAATCATAATATAATGACTAGTAGTTTTGACCTTTTTTATTTTCTTTGTAGTATATTGTTGGTGAGGTTTAATTGATATGGATGTCATGCACTTATGTTTATGTAATATTTGTACTTGATTATCTGCAATAAAAGTGAATGAATGAATGAATGAATAATTGACTTTCAAACTAGTGTAATACGTCCAATTAAAAACATAAGCAGTAAATTACACTCATTCGATTTTCATACTTACGATAGTTTAAACTAAGTGTCCCAACAAGTATGTCCTCAAACCAATTAAATCAATTCTAAAAACCACCACGTAAATTTAATTAAATCTAGAGTTCGGTTATTTAAATTTAACATTATTATTAATGGAATTTATTTTATTGATAAAATACCAATTTGATATTCATTAATTTAAAAGCTTAAATGTATGATCTATATATAGTTTCAACTGTTATACTGTATAGGATATTTGCATTTGGTTATAAATGCTGCTTATTTACAACACGAGTAAAATGAGATATTAGGAGAACATTTGGTACAACTGTAAAATACATATCCTTACATATCTTTATGCAAAGTAGAAATTGAGACGAAAACTTATAAATATATATATACGCTATTTGGCTTCTGTTTCACAGAAAGTTTGCTTATACATAAAGAGGTCGGTTTGTGATATCACGTATACATTGCTACATCCAATATATGGCAGTCTCCTATACCCCTTACAACCACTTTTTGCTTATACAGCCAATTAATCAATACCACGTAAATATATTCAACTAACTCGATAGTGCTTACATGTAATATTCTAGTTGAGCCATTGGCTTCTAGCTCTGGAAAAATTTCTTATTTTCCTAATAACTTCCGTCAAAAGACTTCGGCGAAATCATCTACCCGGTTTTCCCTACCTCAAACAAGCAAGCGATGTATATTCTTGTATTAAGTATCTAGATTTGGTTATTTTAAAGCCGAGAAAATAAAATATATTACCTGAATATTTACTGCGATTGCTAAGTAAATATACTAAGATATCATCCATCCCAAGTAGAAATATAAACTCGAAGAAAAATAAAAGTCAATCAATACATTTTGAGTATTTTGGTGTTAGAGATTGTATGCTCTTACGTAGGAAGATTTATAGGGGTATACGTTTCTGCGTCATTCGACAAGCGTATATACATATGCTGTATGTCGTAAGTCCATAAAATCGTGGTTTGTCATGCAACGCAAACATTACCACAGTTAGTCTTGAACATTCTCGTATGCCCGTTATAACCATATTGTGCTTATCAAGCCAATTAATCAGTACCATGGCCAAGCAATTATGTTGGACAAACTCAGCCGTGCTCACATGTAGTACAGAAGCACAACGAATGATTACTAGTTTTCGAAAAATAAATTGATTTCTTAATAACTTCCGTCAGATACTTAAGCTAAAATAATTATTCCACAACCAAAATTGCGAACTACTTGGTTTTCTTTACTCAACAACTGCAAACGACTCAAATCCAACTGACTAAGTTTAAAGTAAGCGTTACTGTCAAACATTATATTTTTCGAGAAAAAATCTAAAAAAGATTTGGAAGCATAATTATTTCAACATGCAGTTAACTTCGTTGTTTCGAGGACTCCTTCTAATTTTGTTGACTGAAAACCCGGTAAATGCTGCAAGAGATATAATTATTCCAACATCACAAACAATATCAAGTTTCGAAAATTTAATCTATGAATTAAGGCATTGCTCCTTTGTATCTATTCGTTCATTTCAACAGTCCATATGTGAAATTAAAGACACGGAATCATTTTGTTATAATTTTACGAAAATTATTCAGCAAAAATATGAATCGCCATTAGTTTCATATGTTGCCAATTCGACATTCTCATTAAACCAAATGAGTATAGGAGCATTGCCACCAGCAAAGCGATGGTTCTCCAGATGTACCATGTGGATTCAGTACGACATAATTTTCATACCTTTAGAGTTCACAAGGTTGGAACCAGACGTGTTTGTATTTTATTCAGGTTTAGATAAACTCAGCTATGACTTCGGTCCATTTGCCTGGAAAAACAAAGTAACCTGGCTTCGGGCAATAGAACCCTGGTTTACAAAAACTACTGTAATCATTCATGCTAACCCGAAATCAAGTTCGGTTTCGATTTTGTGTATGTATTGCAATACACTGCAAATGATAGCAAAACCTGTAATTCTTAACCGTTTTTCACGGGTATTTGGTTCTCTTGTTTTAAAATTTGACCACGAGCTGGCAAGAAAAAACCTGCATACAAACTTTATATATTTTAGTGACTTGAAATTTATAAACTCGCTATATTCGAAATTGGTCAAAAACTCTTGCTACCAGTTTCCTGATAGATTTTTAATTGATCCGGAAGCATGCGCTTTGTTAATGTTAGGTCAACGTTATAATTTTACACTTTCAAAATTTAAAAGTTTTTACTGTTCCCCAAAAATTGCATTTGAAGTGTTTATCTCTACATATAATCTGGAAGGCCACAGATCTTGGCTACCGTACTATACGGCCACAAACGAATATGCTTTTATATCAGGATCCCTTCGCAACCAAATCACCTTGAGTGACGTATATTTTCAACCTTTGGCTTTATCTAGCTGGCTTTTAGTTGTGCTCTCAGCAGTGCTATTATTACTCATACTTTCATTCACCAATCTTTTGCGGCCGAAGACACAGCACTTTGTATCAGGGATTGTTTACAGCGTTATAATGGTCGTAAAAATTCTAATTGATCAACCAACTAGCTCTAACGACACAAGTGGAACAAATTTAAAAGTAAATACATTGATCATGTGCTTGTGGTGTTTTTGCTGCATGCACGCAAACCATGTTTACAAAGCAGCTGTGTTTTCTGGTAGTCACTTTCAGGAACACAACGAGTATCCAATCAATACTAATGAGTTGGTCCAGTCAAATTGGGAAAAGCATACAACAAGTTCATATCAGGAGGGTGGAAATTATTCTTCAAATTGCTTTTTGCATCATATATCCACTGGCATGGAAGACAGAACCCATTTATTCAAACAAATCGCAGAGGACGTAATTTGTCATGTTGAGTTTGAAACTCAAGTTGTGTATGACATGAACGAGTGGGCTTTGTCTGACTTTCGTTTGCGAAGTAATGCATCTATTAAACTGGAAAACATTATTTTCGTAAACCCAGCCCATAGTCTTCGTCACATAAAACTAGGCCTTAACGCATTGAATTCGGAAAGTAAGTGGTCACCAATATATAAAATACCCCAAATAACTATTCCGCTATTTTGTACGACTGAGGGAGCTGGACTAGTTACACAATTGCTGAGTGATGGTTTGCGAGCATTCATGGAGTCTGGACTTAGGGTCAAGGCGCTCTGGGAAAAAAATGACAATCTAAATTACGACGAAGGATTCATCGATTACATTTATGATATGTACAAAAGCATAAATGCAACACAAAAAGCACGATCTATAGAAAAAGCTGGAAGTTACATGTTGGCAATGGCAAACGGGCAAATTAAATCTAATGACTACGAACCAATACCAAAATCCGTGTACCAGGAAGGGGTAAAATACGTTTCTGGTTTCCTTGGGATTTCCGCTCTTGCATTCGTTTTGGAGTGTATTTGTGGAAAACGTTTCTCACTCTCACAACTTAAAATTCTTTATTGTACAGTTATTCTGTATAGGAAATATTATTCGAGCATGTTGTCGTTTAAAATAAGGCTTGTTAGGGATAAAGTTTTCAGCGTATTATTTAAAAATTACATAAATTGCTGTAGCTTAAATAACATAGATAAAAACACAAATAAGGAATTTAAATTTTGTTGAGTTATAACTTAAATCTTTGCAAATTTTCTACAAGCATCGTGCTTATACATGTAAAACTACGATAGTTATGTTTCATCGTTATTCGTAAACATGCATAAAGATTTGATACAAATAGGTTTGTTTTTATGATGTATGTCTATTAAGTCATAAAAGCAACTAACATATTTTGTCACGTAAAATGTTTTGATGTCAATATTTTACTAATCGTTTATCAAATAAAATCAGTACTTTTAAACAGAAACGGGACAACCTGAACATAAAAGATTTCCGAAATCTTTAAATTTCATGCCTACTTTTAAGCCGAATATTCTGTCACGCCAGTGTGTTCTTGAAATACAAATAATGTTTCAAACCAAAGATGATATAGTAATTGGCATGCCCTAAATCTTAAGTCTATTTCGTTTAACTTACTGTGCATATAAATTCGAATCAATGACTAATCAATCTCGTAATCACTTTGCTCTTATCTACCGAATTAATCAATCCCTGGAATCCATGTTATACCAATTTTTTGTGCTCACATGTAATATTCAACTAGAACCAACTAGTTTGAAAAAATTAATTAAACCCTACTCACTTCCTTCAAAGACATGATTTAATGTCATTATTAATTCTTCTACCATTACACAACTCACACTGCGAACTGCTTGATTTTCATAACATTGCATTTAACAAAAAGTTTTTTTCGGAATAAACCAAAAAGTATTTTGGAAGCTTATTTATTTCAATATTCGATTTAATCCTTTTTGTTGGAAAAAGAGGCATTTTTAGATGACCACGCGTCGACTCGAGATGACCACGCGTCGACTCGAGATGACCACGCGTCGACTCGAGATGACCACGCGTCGACTCGAGATGACCACGCGTCGACTCGAGATGACCTAAAACGCCCAAAGGGCCCAACAGCCCTAAAGAGAAGATGCAGTTAAATTCGTTTCACAGGACCAGCGCAAATGAGCTATTATTCGGTGAAACAATGAGTTAAATTTTACTAAAAAAGAGAGATCAATTTATTTAAAATAAAACCCATTTTAACTTAACAATTTACAACTTAGTGACTGAAAGTCACTGAAAAGAAAACAATTAGCTTTGCCCAGAAGGGGTGGAATTTCAGTATAATATTCGGTAGTGGAGCTGCGACAACACCACCAGTCTCAGGTCTGGTAGACCAGGCCGCCAGGGAAGAAGTGAAATGTAGCCGGCTGCTACACAGGAAAGTAGCTCTACGGCAGCGGGGGTGCACTGAAGCTACCAGTGTGGTTGCCTAATGGAATCCGCACACCAGCTTGACACAGCAACTGAGGCAAGCTGAGACAAGGAAGGAGGTTTGATTTTGTGGGTACCCTAAATGGACCCTAGTGGTACCCTAAACGGACCCTAGCGGTACCCTAAAACGGACCCTAAACAAGCAAAAAGGCTGTACTGTGTGTTGTTTCGTAAAATTAGCAATGATCTATATGAGACCATTGAAAATTTTAGTACTGCTACAGAGTACATTTTGCAACGTACTTCCACCTTCCAATCGGGCACCCGAAGGTCTTGATTGGAACAAAAAGAGCAAACGGAGGAGGAGGAGACTGGAGGTGACAAATAAATACTAGAGGAACCTGTCCAAACCCGGCTGTTCCCAACCCACAAATCTCGTCAATAGAAAAGCTGATTCCGGAAACATCCCCGAGTTGGCAGTAAAAGGAAACATCCTCTAATCTCCTCAATAAAAAACAAAAACGAATAAAAATTCACACATTCAATTAACATTCCATTTTAAATTCAAAATGTCAATAAAATAAATATAAATGTTGTGATGGATCGACCTCGCCGACTGGACCCTGATATTCGATCAGTTGAGAAAAATAATGATGCAGTTGCCAGAGAACACTATTTTATATACTATGTAATAGAACGGAGATGTAGTGTTAATCACCGTGGACGGTTCGATTAGCATTGGAGGTATTAAGATTGTTTACATTAGTCAGTCAGCTGTGATAAGTGCGCCTAGCTAGTAATGTTGATGCTTTTGGTAACAGGATTATTGTGATTGGCTGATTTTTGGGACCGCTTGTCCTCGTCCAATAGTATCATACCTCTCCCAAATCGCCGTCCCCGTGTTCTCTGATGCAGTTGCTTAAAGAACCCGCTGCCAGGATCCTGATTATCGATCAGCTGAGAAAACGAATGATGCAGAAGTAAAAAGAACTCACCGCAAGGACTTTGATATGCGATCAGCTGAGAAAAATAATATGCACTACTTTTTTAAATGCTTAAAAGCACTAGTTAAAGATCAATCCAATGCCATTAAAGGATATAGCTTTTACCGTTAATAACAAAAATATATTGATGAATTTTCAACCAAATAAATAAAACAGGTAAGACACCGGTGGCAGATAACGCACGTAGACAATAAAAAAAGGCGCCGGCTGCGCTGGCAAATATTAAAACATAAACACAAAAAACTACAAAAAACACATACAAAACACAACAAAATCAAAACACCCACATCTCCAAAACTATCGAGTTTTGGACCATGGTCATTTGACAAAGTTTGATCCCAATACTCTGATCTGTCGATTAGTACAATAAAAAAATCCTCATTTACAAAGTATGTAATCGTTAATTGGCCGTTACTCCAGTAACGGTCAACCGATTTGCCCCAGAATCTGTATAGTTCCTCTTTAGTACTCTATCTATCTGTACACTAAATTTCATGTAAATCGGTTGAACTATTTAGGTAGGAGATCATGCCAAATGTGTGACTTTCAAGACCCCCTGGGGCCGAAAGGGTTGGGTCAGGTCAACTAAAACTTTGCATAACAATGTTTCTATGGTAGGGCAACATTTCCACAAAATTTGGCCTCAGGCTGTCATTTGAAAAAAAATTGACCCTTGACCTATCTTTGACCTGGGTCAACCGATTTGGCCCAAAATCAACAGGGTTCTTCTAATTGACCATATGAACTTGTATACGAAGTTTCATGATGATTGAATGAAGCGTATTCGAGATATCGTGCTCACAGACAGACAGACAGACGGACATACAGACTTTTTATCTATTATAATCGAGTGATTTTATTAAGTACCTTTTTACCGTCCGTTTTAAAACTATCAATCCAGTCTCACAATCTTTATTTCACAGATTTTGAAAAAGGAATGGACGACTCGTAATTTTACAGGTTTATATAATACCTCAGATGGTAAAGTGAACTTTTAGCCAGGTTTGCGACTGATTTTAACTCATGAACTGAAAGAAATACATTTGTAAATTGTACATACACATGTACTCCCATGTAACTTTTAAAGCATTTTTTTATTATCCAGTTTCTTGACGCATTAGATTATATATATATATATACATATATATATATATATAGCTAAACTAATTTTAGCAGAACATTCATGTGTTTGAAATCTTCTGAGCTTTTTCAAAATGAAGCAAACCAAATTATTTTCGTATATCTTTTTAATATTATCAAATACGCTGTCAGATAGAATATACTTATTTGAACTTGTGTACATTACATTATGTTGACAATAGTGAAAAACAATATGTCTAAGCTTCATTATTTTAAACATAGAACTTACGATTACTCGTCGTATGCATAAATGTTTTTGAATTTTTACCCTTTATCGTAAAATTGTCGCAAAAGTCACAAACGTTCATTCTCAACGTTGTGAAATTATATAGCTTTTAGTTATCCGACATTCAGCTGACCAATGATACTGGAAAGATGTTCTACTTTTTTATCTTAACCAGGCAACAATTTTGTTCAGTTTCATTCTCAACTATGCATGCATGATAGGTAACGTCACATTCTGATAACGAACTCAGAGTTCTTTTTATCTCTTATTTTCTATCCTAGCCATGTTAAACACAAATTCGCTAGGATAGGACATAAAAGAAAAGAGCGGATCTCTGAGTTTATTATCAGAATGTCGCATTACCTCTCCTGCATGCGTGTTCTAAACTAAACGTAACTAACTATATCATGTCAGCATTTTAATAGTACAAGAGACTCGTCTGTAATCAGGTTTTAATAATTTGCTAGTATTCAAGTTGAAAATACATTTAAATATTCAAGCTTAATATTTTAGTTACAATCTTGGTCATTCAAACAACAAATAAATGTTATTGTAGTATAGGATAAACTAGTAAGGTTTACAAATTTTTACTCTTTTTTAAACAATTTAAATTAGAACCCCACAAAAATTCCACTCATTCAACTAACAAGTTTATTAAATCTAATACACTATACCTTTTTATCTTAGTTGCTTGGTATATTCATCTTAATTAATTTTAACGTATTAATATTGATTCCAGAATGACTTAATTGGAGTAGTAAAAACTTCTCAATGCTTATTTATTCCTGAGATAAAGTAAATTTAAAAAATGCATTGCAGTCAAAAAGCGTGTTCAAAGGACCCATTACCAATAACTGACCTATGATTAAACTAATCCACTATTCAAAAATCAGCAAGAAGCAAGCTTATGGTTTGTTCCACAGAAAACTGTTCCACATTTAATGAAGTCACAGGCTCAAAAAAGTTTCCACTTCCACCAAAGCTCACTTTCAATATCGGACAAGACCTCAAAAACTTTTGTGAAACTTTATTAGGTAAACACCTGTTCAAGTGCTTTCGCAAATCTTTCGACTCCCTGTAAACCATTGAGAGAAATCCAATGGCTAGAAATAGGGTACAAAATGTAACAAAAACCACAAAAGCCAGATTCATTATCATTTGTGTTGGAAGATGAATTTTTCCACGTAGATATTCTATAACCACATAATTTGCCACAATTTGTGCTAAAGGCCCAGGCAACAAAATTCCAGTAAATACAAAATTGGAATTAAGTTGTCGATGTTGGACTGTAACCATAATTTGAAGTTCCCGAAACACTTTAATAACCCATGACGCGTTAATTTTTCCAAGTGTTTGAAATGAATGCTGAGTTGCTTGAATATATCCTTTTGTATATTTTGCAAAGCTGTATCCCTGAACATAAATCAAGCAAACTTGAAACATTGCGTTACTTATTAAAAAACAACCTCCGGAAAACGCGAAAATTGCTATCGCAATTTTACATAACGGATTTGAAATGCTGCTATGTGAAATTGAGAGATCTTGTGTAGGTCCAAGTCGGCATTCTTCCAAAATCCAGAATCCCGCATAGCCAGGTATACAAGGAAGTACAACAATTCCCAACGAAAATGCAACAGGAATAAAGGTTCCAAGCCCTGTGGAGCAAAGCAATTGTCCAATAGCTATACTCGATTTTCCGTTCTTGAATTTCCGGCGAGTTTCAAATGACAGCATATTATTCAACAATCCACATAACAGACTTGGCCATTTGTATGAACTGTATGCACAAAAGAAACCTACAAGGTTGCCAAGCACAGCAATGAGGCTGTATACCAAGGCAATTTTATTTGAGTAGTTCCAATAAATATGAATTTGTAGGGTAACAATTAGTATAGAACATATTCCCATTAAAAATAGAAATTTGTTGAATTTGAGCACTTTGTGAGATTTAACCAAAAAATTGTTATTCTCCTTATTCCAGTATATTGGAATGTGTCCGAATGTGTCGCATATTTTAAGTGCACGTAGAAAATGTTTGAGTAAGTTGCCTTGAAGTAAAGCCATTTTTAAATGTATCAAATAGTTTAAATTTGTGGGTAGTGTTCAGTAGAAAATTTCTGTTGTTAAAAAATGGAGGTATTCTGAAGCCTGTTGTGAACGAAGCTGTGCCAAAAAATATACTGGCAACCTACTAAATTTGGGGTAGAGGTTAAAAAGACTTTAAACATGAAAGTCTAAAACGCAAATAATTAACCATTTAAAGCTTTAAAGCGAGTTCATGGCTTTAGTGCGAATTTGTTGGTCAGTTTTTAGATGGAAAATTGTATTCGGTTATGAAAGCCATGCAAATGGGATAATATTCAAAAACAATTGTGAGCCTCTTAAATCAACTTCAAATTAAAAAAAATATATGGAAAGGATGTTGGGACAAACTGATGGCAAAAACAAAATAACATTTGGAGAGAGTTCGGCTTTTTCGCTAAAAAGAGTTCAAAAACAATTTATTTAAACATGATTTTAACTTTGAAGCATACCGTTTTGTTAGGATTTGTAATATTTTGTTTGCTAAAATTTTTGCCTGGTCCAATTAGTTAAAAGTCTGTTAAAATGGAGAAAATTCCAATTGTCGGTTGATTGCATGTAAATTCGTTTTTTATTTGGTTGGTTTTTTTTCTTGTTTTTTTATTCGAAATAAAAACCTATACAAAACAAACTCTGTTTCGGCATTTACGTATATTTTTTCGATTTAGTAAATGTGATTTAACGAATGCGTCACGTTCTATCCTCGAAATTGGAATGGGTACATATATTTTGTAAACTATTTTTAATACGTTTTTTATGATTGTTTTTTCCAAATGAGTTGAATGTAGTGCGAAGAATTTTTTAGAAATGTAAACTGCGAAAATGATAAAAAAAATAATATTTTGAATTCATATCATATTTCATATATATGGGCCAAACTCTATGTTATCCTGAAATTTAAATCGAATAAGTAAACAAAAGCGTTTGTTGTAAAAAAATGACTAATTTTTTTGTAAATTTAAAAGCAATCATACTTTTTTTAACTGATTCTTAATTACAATTAAGTCATGTAGGTTTTAACGTTTTTGGGTGAAGTCACGTAAACAACATATCTTTCTGTATTGAAAAATTAAAAACAAGCGACAATGTCTAAAAAATAGGAAATTTAATTGTTAGTCTTTCATTTTTAAATCGTTTTAAAAACATTTGTCCTGGTCAAATAACAACTGTAATTGAATTGAACCATTTTTGTAAATGGTTTCATTACGTATTGTTTATCAAATACACCAGATTACTTGTCCTGATGGGGGTTTCCCTTGGTGTAAGCGTAAATACAAAAACTTATTTTAAATAGACTATTATAGATGAATTACAACTAGTTTGGAAAATATTAAAAATTGTGACACTGCCAAAAAGTTCAATTTTATTTTCAATGTTAACTTCTAGCTATTTAAATGTTTTATAAGATAAATAAAATATTAAACCGTTTTCATTTGTTTACATGAAAAGTTTCCGAACTTTTCAGCATACATTCTTCACTAAATTTAGTCGTTATAATTTCATTAAAATAAGTCAACGTTCCTGATATATTGATTAAGCTTGAATTGATTTGTGAACTACAAAGAGAGAGAAAAGTTGCGGGCTCTAAACGATTTAAAAATTAAAAGAAATAAAATAACCAGCATTAACCAAAAATCTGAATGAATTTTAATTTTTTAGAATATAAAATGGTAAGATAACGAGAGCCAAATAATTTTTTAGAATATAAAATGGTAAGATAACGAGAGCCAAATAATTTTTTAATAAGAGGCTAAATAGAAATATTGTTTAAATCGATTTGTTAAAAAAAACTTTTGGGTAAAAATTCAAAAAAAATGTTCCACAGTTTCACTTAAATCAAGATCTTGCAGACACTTTAACCGAAAAAAGACCAGGAGACAAAACAAGGCCGAGTTCGGGTTCACTTGTGGGTGGTTTTGTTCCTGGAACAACTTGAAAATCAAAAATTTGTATTAAGTTGCCAAAAAGAGAGATATAACAGAATCAGCTAATGTTATCCCAATGTATAATCTCTTTCCTAAAATATTCAAAACAAAATTGTTTTTTTAACAAGTGTTCAGTATTTAAATAATGTAAAAAATTACAAGCTCTGATTCTCGCGGCAACCCAACATTCATAAATAGAAATGGTAGCAGTGTCGTAGACTATATAATAACAGACCCAAAAAACAGCAATCAAACTCGCAGACTTCAAAGTAGAAAACACTGCAATTTCTGACCATCAGCCTCTTACAGTCACCATCCTGTCCCCATCGGCAAAACCTGTATTTACAACAACAACAACACCCAATAATATAAAGACGCTTCTTAGGTGGAACCGAACTAAATCTGTTGACTTTAAAAACGCAATGCACAAACTAGCTGTCCCAGACCCAAATGTCTCAGTGGACTTACAATATTCGTCGCTCTCCAAAGCAATTAAACACGCAGCTAACAGGGCAGGTCTAGTCCACAAAATTCGAAACAAGTTCTTTGCTAATCAACCATACTTTGACAAGGAGTGTGCAAATCTGAAAAGAAAACTAAACCACAGCCTCAGAACCTGTAAAACGTTGGGCTTTAAGGCCCCTCAACTAGACATATTCCTCAATAGAAAATCAAAATTTAGAACACTACTGATAAGAAAAAAGGAGTCCTACTATCAAGAATTGGGCCACAAGATAGCAACTAACGCTAACCCATCCGATTTCTGGAAAGCAGTAAAGACTTTTAATAAAAACCAAGTGCACCCTGTGAGATCAAAAAAGAAGTTTGGCAAGTGTTTTATGATTCCGTCTTGCCACCAAGAGAAACAGACAGCACAATGTTTTCTGGTGTTGCTCACCCGGACTTGGACTGTCCAATTGATCGGGAAGAAGTTCTCGCGTCACTGAGTCACGTCGTCCTCAAACATCTCTAAAGTGGATAGATGCTCTGCTGAACCTTTTTAATGCCAGCCTTAACACAGAACAATTCCTCCGTGATTTAACTATCATCGAAGTAGTGATGCTACATAAAAAAGGGGATGCGGATGACCCCAGAAACTACAGGGGCATATCTCCTATTAATACGGTTCTCAAAACGCTCACAAGTATACTTCTTAAACGCCTAGAGACTTGGGTAGAAGCAAACAACATCTTGCCCGAGGCTCAAGCTGGTTTTAGGAAAGGCAGAGGCTGTGTAGACCACATTTTTACCTTGGACGCAACCAGAGAAATCTTTAAAGCAAGATCCAAACAACGTAAACTCCATCTACTATTTGTTGACTTTGCCAGAGCATTCGATTCCATCAATCACGGAAAATTATGGAGGAAACTTAATTCAATTGGAGTATCCCCTAAGCTGATAACAACACTAAAGAGCGGGTCACAACACGTTTATGACCATGCCACAATGTCAGTGAGAGCCATCAATAATCACACAAAAAAATATGAAGTAGCAGAAGGTGTCTTGCAAGGCGAACTCACAAGTCCACTTTTATTCTCTCTATATATCAGCGATATTGAAGACGTCTACAAACTAGCCGAAGCAAATGGGTTACGCGGCATAAACCTTAACCACAAGTACTCCTTCCGTGTATTAGCCTATGCTGACGACATGGTCATATTAGCGGATTCACCAGGAAAACTTCAACGCAAATTAGATGTGCTCCATAAATACTGCGAAGACTTGGGTCTTACTGTCAATGTGAAAAAACAAAGATACTAATATTCCACCATCAACACAAGGCAATCTTGTGCAATACAAACTTCTCTTATGGACAGCAAGCCGTAGAAGTTGTTAAGACGTTTACATACTTAGGGGTGACTTTTTGAAAATGAATTGAATGAAGTGGAAAATTTCATGAGCATGTCAACGCTGTTAAGACTAAATGCGCGGCGGCAACAAAAACTCTTATAAGTATTATATCAAGGAGCAGAACCCTTTGCTGGCAGTCAATGTTGCGGCTAAAAGATTCCATGCTACTCTCCATACCGCTATACGCATTTGAAATATGGGGATTGAATGAGGCAGCGGAGATTGAAAAGATTCAAACCACTTTCATCAGAAAACTACTTCACCTTCCCGCTAACTCCCCAGGTTACTTACTGCGTATGGAGACAGGAATTCTACCTACCACCTACCACATTTTACGACGTTCATTATACTGGTATGACAAAATCCGTGACCACAACGATCACCGCCTTACTTACATTTGTCTAAGAGAACTTATAAAACTGGATACCTTGTAAAGTACCTCATCCCCTTATAACTGGTTTACACGTGTAAGCAAGAGATAGTAGACCTCGAGATTCTTTTTGTCGCTCAAGAGACACATCAATATCAATGGGACTACATAGGCATACGTGATCTAGTGTATATACATGTACACAAGAGTAAACTAGTGGATATTTAACGTTGTGAAAACTCTAGCTACAGTTCATTTTACCACAAAATTGGACCACTCTGTGGACCATCTCTCCTTTAAAATGAGCTTACAACATAAACGGACGTTCGTGCAACAACGTTTGTCACCACGTTGACAGACTCCCATTCTTGAACATCCACATCAACCACAACTCGTACAAATTTGCCTCTGCCAAACAATGTCCTCTGTGCGGGAAGGATAATGACGACCTGTTCCACGCATAAGCCACCTGCATACATTTTAACTGTATTAGACCTGAGACTTATTCTGGCTTGCGTACCCGCCTTCATACACACACACTTTTTCGGTCCTAACATTTAGATTTCGTCAAAATGGTTTGCAACTACGTACATGTCTTACTGAGACGTAAACAATTCTTACTGGGTGAGTGAACAGTTTTACTTTAACTAAGCGTCTGACAATTTCTGGTATTCTTGTATAGTCATGTGTATTTTCAAAATAATTTCTTGTCGTGTGTTTTGAGCCTTGGCCTTCATTCGTTTGTATGTATAGATTACACATCGTGTTTTCAATATAACACAATAATTGTCTTAAAAGATTATGCTCACAATAATTTTTTAATGCATAGTACACTTTTTCAGTTTATAATATTTTATTACTTTCAAAAAATTACTACTTATATCAATATAAATATACCTAATATAAAACAAATTAATTAATACACGTTGTATACTTCTTTATCTGAATGTGGAATATGAATACTGAGTTTATGGCGGGCGAGCTTTGCTCCCTAAAACCGTCAAATAAAATCCCTTTTGAGGGAATTAACTAACTAACTAACTAATATTTCCCACTGCTACCACATCAATCATGAACAACGTTGCATGGATTTTCCATTTTGGTATAAAACGAATTTTATGAAACCATGGATATGCGAGGAGACTTGGATTCCCCAAGCTTACTAGAAGACTCCACCTATTTAAAACGCGATAAAAAGATGCTGAACCTTAGACTCTTTATTATTCCAAGTTATTGTATTGAAATTATAAATTGATAAAGAATTAACGATATTGAAGAACATTTTTTTTAAATAAAACTTTTTATCTGTCAACGTTTCGGTCTCATCTGTAGACCATCATCAGTACAAGAATTAATTTTATACTACAAAGCACTACGTTAAAAAAATAATTCATGTATCTAAAACTAATCATAAGTTACTGGAGATCTAGAAATTATTTTTTTCATTTTTGCTGTCCATGGGAATTTTCTATACGTTCTTTCAGTTTGATGATAAAAAACTCTACTAGTCTTGACGACCATTGTGGGTCAGTTCGATATCCATTAGAGATGTTCATAATCAGGTTGAGTTTACCCTTGAAGATAAGTCTAGCTGCTTTTATGTATAATCCTTCTTTTGCTTTGCGTAAGTAGGTGTTTTTCTCATATTCAAGTAAGGTCATTTCTCCTGGTTCATGTCCGTATTTGTACATGTGTGTTGCAACTGGGGAGTTTGGATTTTGAGAGTTTACATCAGCTTTATGTTGAAAGTGTCTTTCGGAAATACCTTTGGAAGTCTTCCCAATGTAAAATGCTTCACAATTTTTACAACGTAGAATATAAATTCCTATATTTCCGCGATCTTTTTCTCCTTAAAGTTTGATAAAATTGCTCCTAACTTGATGCCTGGAAAATATCCTATTTCTACTGTTAATGAGTAGCGTAAGAACTTGGCTATTTTTTAAGTTGTTTCGTCAATGAAAGGTAGTATTATGCGGGGTTTCAAAAGATTTTCTTCTTTTAACTATTCTAAAACTTCTATTGGTGTATTTCTTCGTATTTCTTCTTTTTCTTTCACAATTTTCAAGCGTTTTATGAGGAGGTTTTCAGGATATTTTCGATTCATCAATAAAGTAAAAGCAGTTTTTAGATCTTCATCAACTGAATCATTATCCGACAGTCAAAGCCGTCTCACCGGTTGTGTATTGATTACCCCAATTTTGTGTGCCATAGGATGATGGGAAGTATAGAGAAGATATCCACTTGTGAAGCTGTCTTTACGGTTGATGCGATGACCAATACTCCTGTCGTCTCGTGTGTACGTTAAAACGTCTAGGAAAGGTAGCTTGCCATTGTCTTCTTTTTCCATTGTAAATTGCATAGATGGATGGAAACTGTATAATTGATCCAAAACATATTCACATTTTCTGGCATTAACATGTGAGTAGATGTCGTCTACATAACGTCTGTAAAAACTGATATAAGGTCAATTCTGAACCAATTCTTATTCCATATGCTGTAGTACTAATTCTGCAAAAACCGGTGATATTGGGGATCCCATCGCAGTACCATCAAGTTGGTGGTAATATTTTTCTTGGTATGTGAAACTTGTACAGTTTACACATAGGTCCAGTAAATCCATAACATTGTCGATGTCGAAGTTGGTGAATGTTTTCCAAATTGTATCCGTCTCTAATCTTATCTTCACAAATAGTAATCCATCTTGAATGGGAATATTAGTAAACAAAGATTTTACATCAAATGAGACTTCGATACATCCTCTTCTCAGTTCAATTTGTTTAATTGAGTCCACAAATTCTTCTGAGTTTTTGATTGTGTATGGATGATTGGCAATAACTTTCTTTAGTATCTTGGATAATTATGAAGCAGAGTTGTAAGTTGGTAAAAACCATAATCCACTACCGGTCGTAAAGGAACATTTTCTTTGTGGGTCTTTGAAGAGCCATATATTACAGGACATATGGGATTTTTTGGTATAAAAATTCTTTTGATCACTTCCTCCAACTTCTTTTCTTGTATAAGTTTATCCACAAAATGTATAACCTTTTCCATGTATTCTTTAGTTGGATCAGTTTTAATTTCTTCACATGGACCCAATGTTATCATATCTTGCATTTTTTCTTCATATAAGTTTTTATTCATGATAACAACACAATTGTTCTTATCTGCTTTGTCAATTTTGATATCATCTCTTTTCTTAATTATTCGTATTGATTCCATAATCCATTTTTCCCATACAATGAAGGTGGTATTTGGTTTCCAATTGTGTTTGACAATGTTAGTGACTCCGTCTCTGACATGATTTCGTATAGGGTCAGCTAAGTCCATATCATTCATCTTCACTTCAATTGATAGCATGGTGCGTATTAGTTGTGTTGGGATATCCTGATATGGCAATGCAAAGTTAAGTCCTAAAGATAACAACTTTTCTTCATTTTGAGTCAAAGGAATATTTAGTTCTCCAAATGTGAAAATGGGTAGGTTTCCATCAGTAGTTGTTGGTACTTGGATTTCTTGGATGTTTTCATCTACAGTTTCTGAGAGGAGCTTGTCAAACTTTTGCATATGGATGTGTTTTGCTTTCGCATGTTCACAATTGTAGCTTTGATTGAGAAGAGTAGTTATCCATGGCCAAAGAGATGGTATCTTTGTTTGTATGTCAGTACGTTTTTGTGAAATAGCCCGTTTAATATGATGAAGGTCTTGATAATTATTCTTAATTTCAAGTTTTAGGATGGTCTTCTCAGCTCTACTACGTAGGTTCCTGATATTTCTGGACTTTCCAAAGTTTTGCGTTAGATTTTCAAGTTTGATGTAGTTTGGGATAATGAAATTTTTCTTGCATCGTCGGAGGAATTTGATGTTTATTCTCTCCGTGCTGTTTTCTTATAAAGCGTTTAAAATTCTCTGATAGAATGGATCAAAGCCACATCATGATGGCTTTTTATTGTTAGTATAAGTTTTTTTCATCCTTGTGCGTAATAATTTGGTAAAGAATTAACGATATTGAAGGACATTTTTTTGAAATAAAACTTTTTATCTGTCAACGTTTCGGTCTCATCTGTAGACCATCATCAGGACAAGAATTAATATTATAATACAAAGCACTACGTTAAAAAGATAATTATCAGAAGAATTCATGTATCTAAAACTAATCATAAGTTACTAGAGATCTAGAAATTATTTTTTTAATTTTTGCTGTCCATGGGAATTTTCTAGACGTTCTTTCAGTTTGATGATAAAAAAAATTATAAATTTTAGCCTTGTAATAATATTCAGAAAGTTTAAGACCAATTAAAGTCAATTATAGCTTTACCATTTATTTACTTTAGCTTTACATATTTATTTACCATTTACAGCTTACTTGGTTACCCATTTTCTTGAAGTTGGCCATTAATTTATGTAACGTGGAATTTTTGTTTTTTTATGATGCGAGTATTACCGTGATAAACCATAAGATATTTCAATACCCCGAAGAAATCTCCGACCGTACTAATAACGAAATGTATGAATACCTCAATGAAATGTTGACTTGATTCAATAGTAAAAATAACAATGTGTCTCCAAGTGTGAAAATGTTCTTCATCCAATACATTTCTAAAAGGGTTCTGGAGTCGAAAAAACGCCCCAAGTCCTTGTCTGGAGTAGTCCCTATTTTGCCATTTTCGTCCCTTGTCCTTTTATTCTTCTCTTTTACTTCAAGCTCCGTAGCTCTTACAAAAACACAGTAGCTGGTGGCATAAATGACGGAAGAAATGTCGGCGAGAATATTGTAAAGTTTTCATCATGAATTTCGTCAAACGTGTCGAATGGCTTTGAATCCAAGGGTTTAGTTAGCTTCTTTATGTTATCCCATTGATATGCGTAACTCAGTACTACACCAACTAGTAGCCACGCACCACCAATACATCTGTACTTGTTTACAATAGGTGTGCTCTGACAAAGTATGACAGAGTACACAAACGTGTACTTATTCCACTTGTTTCGATCAAATAAAATTCTACTCAAAACGTATTCACTTATGATTCCGCTAACTAATAGTCCCAGCCAAACCTACCATTTAAAAGCTGAGGTATTGCCAGCAAGGGATAGCTATCCTTCCTTGTTTTTCTTTGTGCACGAAAAAAATTAAATGCCTTCTTCCTTTTCCCAGCAAATATTTTGTGTCCACCTGGATAACGTTGAAACTTGTATTGATGGTATAAAGTAGAGAATATCAGTAGTGAAGGATGATATTTTAAAAAGGGGGGTTGAATTTGTTTGGAATATCCGTGCCATGATAATTGTAAGATTTTTTTATAATATTAGCAAATCTAAAATACGACACACAACTGCAACATTTCCTGAAACTAGTAGGGCTGTAAATCGCGAAAGATTCCTAAAGCTACTCATATCTGAGATTTTTACTTGAGAACTTGTTTTTGAAAACTTAAATATTTGTATTATTGCCTATTTAGTTCGAAAATGTAAGCTTAATCTTGTATAGTAAGCTTACGTTTTTACAGTGTCGTCACAATTAAACGAACATTGAACAGCGGTTATGCGCCCTAAATACATTTTTATGTACGAGTTAATTAGTGGAAAACTAGTACGTCACCCAAAAACAATAACCGTGATTGACCTAATTAAAACTTGATTGTTATTAACTTCAGGAAATATTATGTATCATTTCACATCATCATCAAGAAGAAAAGCAAATAATTATTCGAGGTCGACAACTTTCAGTAGATTTTTACTTTAGTTGTGAGCAATTTTGCTTACTTAATTATTTAGATTTCATTTGGACAATTCAGAATTTAGTTAAACGTATGTGCCTATGTTCCAGGGATCAATTTCATCAAGCCATAGAAGTACGATTAGCCTTATAAGTGTGCAAATCTACTGTGAAGACTGACTACAAAAGAAGTAAACTCACAATCTGCCGTATGCAGAACTCAATAAAAATTACTGGCGTCAGCTTGTCGACAAAATTCACAGACCCAATCATTACCTTTAAAGGTTGAAGCGATTTTATAGTCTTCTTTATAATTTTTCTTTCCCGAATTACCTCAGTAGCCAAATTGAAATGATTTTCCATTTCCCTGAACGCCCTCAAAACGGACATTGAATCTCCGTAGATCCCTCCAAATATTCCAAAGAATATGATTGTTTCGACAAAGCTCTGCGCAGCCATGGTTCCCAAAACAGCAAGCTGTAGAATACTAATACTGTTTCTGCTGATTATTATTGCATATGTTCCAATAATTATGCAGGATTCAATGAGAAATAATAATGCTGCTATAAACATGGTCTGGTTGACATTGTTGAATAAGCGTTGCAATATTTGTAATTCTCTGTACATTTTGATAGCAGCTGAATTGTTTCTGGGCCTTTTTGACTTTGTGCTTTGAATGTGAGCCGACACGTTATTTAGGTAGTACCGAAAGCAAAAGGCGACAGTCACACAAAAATGATGAGCAGTGAAGAAGTAAGTCCCCATCAAGTTAAAAAGGGACCAACATACTAAAAAGCAGATACACGCCCAATACACATTTGCAAGTGATCCATTAAGGAAGATGTGTTCGTTCGGATGTTCAAGAAAGCCGCGACATTCCTCAAGGAAAGCGAATCCGGGAGCATTTGGTGCACATGGCCATCTCCAAAATCGAGTAACGTAAAAGAATGTAAGTGTTGGTGTTGTAACTGCACCAAGTTGGAAACCTTTTAAGGTCATGACAAAGTGGGCGTCAGGTACATAAAGTAATTCAACTGAACCTAAATAAATAAACTCGTCATGTGAAATATTAGTCCTACGAATGTATAAACTGATGTTAAATGTCAAATTATATTTACGATTGGTTACCATTTTTGAAGTTTTGTTCAAATCGAACTACGGAATTGAAAAACTCTACAACTAGTTCTCGTTTGGAATAATACACAAAAACGCCTACAAGAAACGTCAGCATAGCCACACAGTATAAGAAACATTCAAATATTTCAAAACTTGGAAATACTTTTTTGTACTTTAGCATTTGAAACTGCATGGTTATTATTGTAAGTGTAAGCAGTACAAATTTACTATATAATCGCCTCTTCAGCGTGGTTTGGTTTTGAATTCCTAGCTTAAAGGAAACAGGGTCTATTTTGTACAGATCAGGACCAAATGTATTCAGTAGTCGTAAATTGTAGACCACAAGTTTCATAAAATGCTTTGTGAAAATCATGACGTACCTAAAACTGAGAGCTTAACAAGAAGCAGTAATCTAAAAAAGTGTGAAATAGTTTAGTTTATGAACTAATACAGAAAGACCATAGTCAAAGATCATTCCGGTAGAGTCGGTTTTATAAAATACAGGACTGAATGCGAATTGATTTATAAGACAACAAAAATACTTAATTGTCCATATCGTATTTACAAAGTACTGAATACGACTGACAAACTTAATGTTTTTTGACCCACTTATCAAAAGTCACGTAGCAGTTTTTCCCAAAATAGAATGCTTTACATGTACAATTGGAATTGAGAGCTAAAGCGAACTTATAACCCTTCGACAACGAAGTTGACTTTAAATTATTTGCGATGCATTAGCAAACTTAGTAAACATAATATAAGTAAAAGGAACACTAGCCAAAAACCTTTTAAGATAATTCCAATTAAGAATTTGGCTAGTCTTGAAATTGCGAACACAATGCCTTTTCATGCTTTTAAAAACATGGAATTGTCTTCGTTTTTGAAATTCCGGTATTATTAGTCTCTCAGCTCATCATAATTAAAACGATTATTTAGTAAGATAAAAAACACTTAGTGAAGCAAAGTGTTGGTCAAAAAATCTAAAATGTTTATCCAAACCCACGATCACTTGGTTATCGAAAAACACTCAACCTGAAATTTTATCACAATACTAGGTCGTGTCCAATTTTTTGAAATTAACTTTAATGGTATCACGGTTCGCAATAACCAATTGAAAATATTATCTAGTGAACTATAGTGGTCTCACCGGTCAAAGTATTCTATAATTCGTTTGAAATATTCAGGTCTACTTAAAGTAATTTTGGGAAAATCCAGTTGAGGCTATATATAACCACAAACGAATTAGGTTATATGATAAAGTGGTTAATTCCATACCATATTTGAGTTTAGTTACAACTTGACGTAAAACTTCTGAGTAGTATTTAATATTCTGCAATCCTGATTGTTTACTTTATATTGACATTAGTTTAAAAAGCTTTTTTATTTTGTTTTATTTTGCAAAAAGGAATTTTAGTGGAATACTAGTTACCTTTCCCCTCACGCCATGACTAGTTGGATTCTAGGCAAACTGAGCATGATGCTTTTGCAAACTAGTGACTGCATTTTTTGAAAAAATATTGACTAAAGTATTGACCGAATAAAATGTTTAAATTTAATATGTTTAATGGAAAAACATGTGCTTAGGTTTACAATAAAACTAAAGTAAAACCTGTGTGTTGTAGAAAGCGATATGATTTTTCTACATGCGCAATTTCAGCTTTAAATGTTATGTGTATCATTAGAATATGTAAATTTATGGACAAAGGTTATTTTGAAAGCTTTTGTGTAAGTTATTCATGTACACTTTGTGAATTTTAGCTAAATTTTGCCTACTTTATGCTAAGTTTCTGTTATAAAAGATTACCAATTTATTGATTTAAGATATTGGACAAAAGGATAAATAGCAAGTGTGATTTGATTACGAGTTGTAAACCCGGAAAATCGGAACAAATTTTAAAAGCTTTTTGTAGCTTCTTACCTTAAGTGGATTTGTTCTAGTCGGCAAATATTTGGAGCTGAACAGATATATGGACTCTTTTCGTTATGGATATGACATGATCGTCCCTTACTCCACTGAAATTAATTTAAAGTATTACTAAAGTGTTATTATTATTCTTACGTTTTTGCTATTGGAATTCTGATTTCATGGGTACGTTGTATAATTAAATGATATTCAGTTAACCTGCTCCCAAATGTTAAAGAATTGAACGTGATTTAAATACTTACACTTTGTTCAGAACTACGTAAAAGTATTTTAGCCAAAGATGCTAAATTTCCCCGCTGTGTTACAATAATTTTCACGACCATTTAAGTAAGTCGTTTGCAGAATGTCGTTTTCGAATGGCAAATCCGATAATGCAAATTCATTGTCAGACTGATAGACCAGTTTTCCGGAGTCTAATTTTTAGGCAATCGTAACTTACTTCCCACGTTAATTTTGTTATGCCCAGTTTGGGCTTTGGTAAGAATCTGCTTGTCAAGTATTGTATGTATTGCATTCATGTTTTTGACTTTTGTAATATTTTCCACATGCTATTATTGTCCAGAAGATTAAACAGTAAAAACAATAGTCTTTGGGTATTACAAGTTTTATCTGACTGCGTATAATGATATAAACGGTTAATAAAGATATGAATCAAGGGTCAAACGTTTTATATATTTGTTCACAGACTAAAAGAGTAAAGAATTATAACTATGTAATTCAACCAGGGACCAATTGTAGGTCGGCGAAACTGGTAACGAACCAGGGCCCTGCCAGAGTCAGGTCCGTCCATGGCAGCGGGCCAGGAGAAGACTCGGCAAAACTGGGGAGAGTTTTGGCTGTGTTCCAAATCCCAACTGAAGAGGAAGTCTTCATGCAGGAGTATTTCTATCAAATTGTTACATTACACAAATGTGCTAATCAAGAATATTAAGAAATGTATACCTGTGCACCGTGCATGACATTAACTAAGACTTAATAGATTTTACAACAAGGAAGTTTTAGACAAAAGACATTAAGATTTTCTTGTACAAGTAAGATAAATATTGCAAGTAAAGTGAGCATGAAAGAACTTGCGTATTTTTTCAATACGAGTTAGGAACTTTATAGAAATGACAAGTGTTTATATCTAATTTGATAATTTTGACTAGAAAGTTGAGACCATATTTTGCTTATTCTAAATTCATAAGGCATGCATTTGACAACAAAATAGTTTTTGCTGTAACAGAAATTAACAGTATACTTGAAAACTATTAAAGTCTAAAATGTATGCATATATCCAAAAAATGAAATGCTTGAAGCTTAATATTTTAGCATAAATATTTTCAGTCGCCGTATCGGTTGCCTATACCACGCAATATATACCTCTGCTTGCCTCATACTAACAAGTTTTGTCCTTTTCTTGAAGCTGTATACCAGCTCAAGTGATATCCCAATGAAGCATACCAAAATGCAAACTGACCATAAAAAGAACACTTTCCACAATTTCCCTTGCAATTGTTGATTTAAAACTTGCTTCATTCTTTCTCCATGCCTGCCCATTTTCACGTGTATCTTAGTGACAACCCTGCTTCTTTCCTGAACGCGCACCGAATGAGAAAACCCTTCGGCCTCTTTTATCAATCGGAAGACTATTCCTGCTTCCACAAGTTGTTTGAAAATTCCTGCAATTTGTTCATTATTTGGTGGTAAAAATGTCATGAAGATTGCTCCAGCATTTAACGTCTCCTCTCCGAGATAGCACATGGCCCTATTTATGAAATTTTTGTCTTCTTTATCACGTGCATCTTCAATAATGTTCAACATGAACATTGCAGAAGACCATACGGTTGTATGAAAAACCTTGGAGCTAAAGTTGCTCACAAGAAATTTAGCGATTTCATATTTGTTTTCGGTGCTGGCTGAAGCCAAAGCTTGCCTTCCAAATGAATTCCTTAAATGAACAAATCCATTATTGACCCAAACTCCTGTTTTATTTGAAGCCATCGCAGTCACTAGCCGCATTTTAATGGGTGTGTGATTATCATCCGTAACAGCTACCGAATAATTGTTGACGTCTAAATCGCGAAAGGTTTTTAGTATCTGTTCTCCACGGGGGCTTATAAGACGACTAGATACACAACCACTGTAGATGTCCACCAATATTCGAATAAGAAGAAGCCAAAGGACAAAAATTATTTTTCGCTTGTTGAGTTTTCCACTTAGTCCACTGCATAAAATCGATGATATTAGTGGTACCAAATAGTTGGAAATTTGATTGGCTTCCAAAACAATAGCGACTGATAGAAAGGCGATAGCCATGCAAATCCATGTTGTCTTGCCAAACACACTTGTCAGTGTTCTCAACGACCACACAGGCTCTTGTTTCCAACGTGGCTGGTCACAGTACACGAAATTCATAAGAATATTATCCATGTCGAAAAATATGGGTTTGTGATTAGTGCCAGCAAATCTTTCCCACAGGTAAATCGGGCTAGCCGGTTTGCTTGAAAATGTACCGACAAGTGCATGAATGGTAACTTGGTCGCTTTTAGTTGACTGGCTAGTATTTGAAAGAAAGTTTTTGCGGAACTCTCGACTATAATAATTTTTGGTGACAATTCGTGACACGTTTAATTTTGCAGCAAGAATTTTGATGGCTAAATACAACGGCAGTGCTTTAAAACGTTCTTTTGGGGTATGTAAATCTCTTAGACTTGAGTACTTTGATATTTGTGCATGAGATAATTCATAATTTGCAAAGTTGATAGTTTTGATTTTTGGATTGCAAAGTGTTGACGAAAGTAAAATTAAAAATAAGAACAAAATGTTAACTTTTGTTGAGTTTCGCATTATGAACAGAAAATAAATCGCATGATATATTGTTCTGTCCTCGTTTGTTTTTTCTTTAACAAATTTGGTTTTTATAACTTCTACGACTTGTATGACAGTAAAAGGAATACTTTGGCAAGCAAAACTAAAAGTGTAATGATTGGTTAACTTGTATAAGTTCATAAGTTCATGGTCAATGATAAGCTTACAAGTAAAGTAAGACCTAAAATATATTCAGGATAGCAAAAGTCATTACCGGCTCATAATCGCTTTTATAATTACTTCTGAACGCGGATATAATAATGGTATAGTATGACGGTTTAAAAAGAGTATTACAAGAATAAGAATCTTTTGTATATCTATAAAGAGACCGAATAATACTTTTGATTACTTTTGGGCTAAAATAATTGCCATTAAATTGTTTACAAGTTTAAAATGTAAGGCACTTTAAAAAATAATAGACTTATAGGCCACTTGGTTTGTGTATTACAACAAACATTCTTTTTAGTGGTTATACCTGTAAATTTGTAGCGCTCGTTAAAGTACCTTCTTCTAAAATGTAAAAACATGTATCGTCGGAAATGTTTTTTGTATGTCAATTCACGTCTAAAGGTCCTTTTTGTTTTCACATTCAGGTAAGGTTAGTCGTATAGAATTTTTTAGTGGTTTTATCCTTACCTTGTTTGTTTCAAAGACGAAATAAGACAAGATGAATGTAAAATTCTGATATGCAACTACTGATTGCGGCCAAATTATGATGTATATTGTGAGGTCTCTTTCTTGAATGGTATCGTCCTCAAGTTCCTACATTATCAGTTTATGTGTAATGTAGAGTATTCAGATTAGAGAAATGCTAAATACGCCTCTCTATATCCATTGTTACATGCAATGGAACTCAGAACTAAAATCCCTACGTTTGTGCTGACTGAAAATGCCGAGACTATAAATAGCTCTGCAAGTCAGCACGAGGAAGTTAGTTGTTTCTTTGATTTTGAGCTTTATGCTTACTTTGCAACCTGAGATATTTCCAGGAAGCTTTACTCTGTCAAGTCGAGTCTCTCCTTGAACACAATAGGTTATGTTTCTGAGATTTCCGCTTCATTGCGACGTTCCCAGGAACGATTCCAAAGTTATTTTTACCTTAAATCACACCCAACCACTCTTTTAATGCTTGGTTACTTTTTGGCGAACTTAATCTGCCTCTGTCGTTATTCGTCAATTTCTTTATCATCCTTGACTTTAATAATTTTCATTGCTAACTAAGCTATAACGAACCATATAATTCATCATAAGCTAACATATCGTGACGCATCCGGGGCATTTTAAGGAAAACATATTTTGCATAAACTTGCCTCACAATATGAACGTATATTCATGTAAGTACGCTTTTATACATTCATGTATGTATGTATAATGTATGTCAGAATGGACAGTAAAACAAATGGCCATTTAAAATGCATGTAACATTGTGACCTCCATATCTCTGGTCAGGGGCGATATTGAGGTCTGAAATGCATTCCATTGTGATCAGCTGTTGATCCTGTATGGTATCCAGACGTTAAACAAACCTTTTAGCTGCTTCCCATTTCACTTTAGAGCTACATGCATGCAGACTACATAGCGTATTATAGCCATAGCCATCGTTTCACAAATAACGTGTAATATTGACGTGGAGTTCTATCCTTTTTATTGAATAAATACTATCGCTTTTGGTAGTGAAATTTTAAAATTTCGAACTTCTAATTTAAACGAATGGATACAATTTCTTTCACTTAAAGTACACATTGGGTCAACTCAAGCCAAGTCGGATTATATAAGTTTATCGGTTAAAAGGTTATCATTTAAAACTTTAATCGAGGTAGTTTGAGGGTCCCATTTTAATCCTAAAGTGCATAACAATTAATTAAGTCGAATGTATTTAGCTTTTGTGAAATTTAGATTACGAACACTAAAATGTCGAATGAAAACAAAAAAATGCATGTTATCACAAAGCAAGCAAAAACAGCAGCTGCTGCGCTGTGCTTTACTCCGCAATACTCCACTCCGAAGGTGGAGTAAAGTTTAAGACTACGGTTTAAACCTGCTGCCATGCTGAATGCATTGCGGCTTAATCTTTAGGTTTAACCGATGGGTTAACGAAGATAATTTTTAACCTGTTAAACTCTTTTAATCGCCTAAACCAGTTTAACCGATTTTGCTTGAGTTGACCCATTGTATTATACTTACGACCAAAAGCAATGAAAACACCAATTTAAACTTCCTGATCAAAACTGAAACACATTGAAAATTCGTCCATCTAATTCTCAATTGAATCCAGTTCACATCGAACACTGTGTTGAAAAAATTAGTGTACAGTCATCAAATAATTTCATTGAAACTCAATAAATATGTTGATTCCATGCAAAATCTAAAGAAAATATTCGTCCAAATATAACTTCGCTTTAAATAAAATGGTCGATTGCAAGCATAAAGGGTAATCTGCATCTCCAACGTGACGTCAAAGAATGTTTACTTTCATTGAACATTATTCAAAATTTAGTGAAGACCACCACAGTTTGAATTTAAACCAAATGAAATATTTCAGATTTTTGACTTTTCGCTTGTCTGTATTCAACCCTTTCTCTTTTACCACTCGTTCAATAAAATAATTATCCGTACATTTGCATGCCTTTAAACTTGTTTCAAGCTTCTACTTTCCCATTAATAGCCTCTTCTAAAAGTTGTTTGAACTTCTGGCATTTTACAACTACAATTGCGGCACTTTTTTACAAAAGGTGGTCCAAATGAATCATTCTTTGAGGGCGAATGCCATTAGAAATTATAAAGAAATTTGTTCAGCAAAAACTTGGCAACTTGATGCCCATTTAGAATTGGTACTAAAATTTATAAATTTATCTGACAATTAGACTTTTGCATCAAGCTCAGTAGCCAAGTTAAAGCTGGATTTTTCTTTAAAATTTATGTCATGATATAATTATACATTGTTATAACTGGTTTGACGAAAAAGCAGGAAAAATCAAATGGTTTGCCAGTTAATTACCTTACTTTAGTGTATACATGAGGTCTATTAAAATTAAAATTATTAATCAAAGAAGCTTATGCGCCTGTGTAATCTAAATTTTAGCTAAAATCTATCTAAGTATCACGATAAATATAATAGTATCTAATTATTTCACTAATTATTCAAAAGCAATAAGCTCACAGTTTGATCAATAACAAACTCTTCTACAACCAATGGAGTTAATCTAGTCACAAAGTTGGTTCCACCAAAATATATCTTCAAAACTGGGCATGACCTCAACCACCGTCTGAGCCATGGATTTTTCCTTACCTTTGGGTTAGAATTCAACTTTCCAAGAACATCCGTAGAAACGTTGAATACATCAGCCAATATGCCAAACATAAAGATAACATTGAAAATGCAAACAATCATACACTCCGCATATAACAGACTGTAACCTAAAGAATCATTCGCAATTCGGCCAGATAATAGTGAAATAGTGTTGTAAATGCATACGGTTTCCACGGCTATAACGACAGGAAATAGAGCCCCAATCATTAATCGTGAATATGTTAAACGGTACTGCATGGACATAACTTGAAGCTGCCTGTAGAGTAGAGTTGTCCTTCGTCTCAAAGTTTCCTGATTTAGGATGGTTTCACTCATGAGTATACTTTAAACCAAACAGTGTGAATATTTAAATTAGTTTCCAAAATATAAATACTAAAGTTAACAAATATTAATTATTGTATTTTACCTTCCAAATTCAGCAATATAACTTCGAAAACAGTGACCTTGAATTATGCATTCCCAGGAAACCTGAAAAAACATTCCAACCAAAAGCAAACTCCAGTTAAAGTAGGAAACCAAAGTGATCCCAATTTTAGTGGAAATTTCTGCAACAGTCCAAGTGGGACTTAGTGATGTTCCAAGCTTATTTCCATTGCAAAGATCGCTCATCCAGTATCCCACATACATGGGAAAGCAAGGATTCCGAAGAATGTCCAAATGATATACAACTGGCATTATTGTTCCAGTGGCGGTCATTAACTGGGTCATCAGTTTAATGAGTAAACGCTTACGATCCACTGTCGGATTGCCTTGCTTTTCTGTAAACTGTCCAAATGAAGAGAGTCTCTTTTCGAAATCAAAGAAGCTGTTGCTAAGTTGTACAACATTTAAAAGCTCTCTGTAATTGACAAGATGACAGCACAAAGCAAGGATGCCAGCGGACAGAAACATGATACTGTGTGTGTTAACAGTGAGAGGAGCTGATTTAAAAACCCAGACCACTTGAATTGCTGCACAAGTCAGGTAAAGTAGACAAATCCAGAGACGAGCTCCGTATAACCGTATTTTGTTGGAACTTTTCATTTCCAATCGTTTTTGGGAATTGTTCCATTTAAATTGGATGGCACCACACCAGTCAGCCAATACCAAGTTATATCTGAGGACCTTTAGAAGACCCTTTTTACCAAGTAGGACCATTGTGAAAGGGAGATAAATTCGATATGGTGATCGGTGACGGAATGTATAGCCTTTATAAACTTTATTCAAATTAGGATCAAGCTTCCTTTGCGAAAAATGTTTTGCTGGTTTTAATTGTTATTACAACCCCGATAAACAAGCAATCGTTCGAGACTTCTTGATTAGATTCTGGAAAAGCGATCAGACATTTAAATAATAATTATCAAGGAAACGGAACGAAAGCGACGAAGCTGGGTAAACATGGGTTTCGAATCAAATTCAAATAGTAAGACAGAGGTATGCCAATGATAGAAAACTGGAAAAGTAAACTGCCAAATATGTCAGCCACTTTCATTTGCTCTATAAGAGGTTCAAGAAGATTTTCTGGTATGAGCATTGTGAAAACTTGCGTACTTAAAACGAACCTTAAAACTGAAATGGATTCCAGCAAACGGGCTCAAAATTTAGGCTTTTGTATTGAATATATTAAAATCCAGTTTGCGTTATGATATTTATGAAGAGGTTCGGCGTATGTTTAATTATAACTCATTAATAATTTGTTATTTACCACTTTTCCGCAAGTTGGCCAACGGTAGGTATGACGGTGAGCCACGCTAGCAAATAATGCTATGTAAAGTGCATAATTGAATATTAATTGATTTGTCACCGCTCTCAGGTAGAAAGCGGGTTTCCCCTTATGGTGTTGTATTCGTAAGTCGTGACTACTTTTAATTTATATATATTAAATGAATTCTGGCTTTATTAATTATTATATGTAACCAAAAATACAGATAAAATAAATTTGTCTTACAGATAAATATACTATGCCTGTATAGAAGTGATTGACTCTGACTCCCAAAACGTCATGAGCATTTAGAGTAAGTTCGTAATTTTCGTAAAATAATGATGAGAGTCGAATAATGTTTTACTTTCCGCTTACGAATTACTTTACTTTAGTCCTAACTAATTTATTAGTTTATCCAACAAGGTTATTTATTATACAAGGTTATGTAGTGAAAAAGACATAGAATAAAATCGCAAACTATACAAGGATTACTAAATGTTTAATAGATTCATATAAGCGTGGAAAAGCCACTAAAAATTTAATTAAAATCTAACCAACAAGCGGAAAGAAAACAGGTATGTTTGCGGAGCAAAAAATCTATTAATTTTTGTTAAATTTATGCAGTACATGTAATAATTTTTGCCTGACTTTTACATAAAAATAAGTCGTTATGAATAAATACTTCATAAATTAGTCATCCACCTGGTTTCGCACCATTCCTCTACGCTTTAGAGCCGTTATGTTCATTTCTCATGAGGTCTACATGTACCGCGGAATGGGCATTCGAGAAATCATCACTGAATCATTGGAATTTCCAGTGGTACTCTAGAATACATTTTCTTTAACGAAGTCCATCCCGAATAGATATTTATATAAAGCTGTCAAAAATCGGTCAAAACATAAGTAGTTGGGCTTCTGTTATTACACATATTGTAATTGTGCATATTTTAGCATATGTTTTTCAGTCTGCGTATAAGTTACCTGTACTGTACATCAATAGGATGAGGAGTTGGCCTAATACTGACAATCTTTGTCTTTTTCTTAAAGCTGTATACCAGCTCAAGTGATATCCCAATGAAGCATACCAAAATGCAAACTGACCATAAAAAGAAAACTTTCCACAATTTCCCTTGCAATTGTTGATTCAACACTTGTTTCATTCTTTCTCCATGTCTACCCATTTTCACGTGAATCTTAGT